>WFMF01000086.1:0-176915 GCA_011033025.1 Beroe forskalii | reverse complement strand
AAATGAACAATGAAACACAAGGTTCTTTTTAACAAACAGCGGTGTGGCTCCATCAACTCAGTCATTTACAACTATTAATTCAACACCTATACTAACACGTAATAACATACCACACTACTGCTTGCCTAGTAGTTCCGATTCCTGTACTTATATAATTTCGGAAAAGATTCGCACCTTGAATTTATCCATATTATCAATGATTGTACTACTACTATCCAAACATGTAAAACAACTGGCTGTCTTACTTGTAAAATTTATGACTCATCACATTTTTCCGTAACAATCACTGGCCGTATGTATCACATTGATACCCCACCTGTTAACTGTAAATCTAAAAAATATCATCTATCTTCTAACTTGTAAAGGATGTCACATCCAATATATTGGCGAAACTAGGCAAGAGCTTCACTGTCGCATCAATGGCCATAGGTCTTCCTCACTGCTGAGATTGGCTCTACATCGGGTAATAGGCCCTTTGCACCCACTATAATCAACAACCTCATTGCAAATCCCAAGGCTTCTCAGTAAAATAATCCATAAACTACCAGGTGATGGCTTACTACCTAATGGAAACCCTGACCCTGATATGACCTCTGATAGGAAATTTATAGAACGTTCTTATATGTCTTCCCTTCGTACCTGCTATCCCTATGGATTTAAATGATAGATTTCTTAATCAGATCATGGATAACATCAATAACTTAAATGTTCATTATCTTTGCTTCCAACCAATACCATCCATTCCTGGCTTGATTAATTCAGAGCAAATCTCAAACCTTAACCTAGATACCCTTGGAATTAGAAATGGAAACGACCTATTAAACTTTTGTTCACAAGATACATGCCCTACTTATCACCTTGTATGGAACTTTTTCCTTTGTTAAATGGCTTGCTAATACTATCCTCAATAAACCCATAGCCTAGATTTTATTAAATTATTAACTCACAAACTTTTTCTCAAATCGACCTAAACTATAATCAGCAGTTTCTTTATGCTTGTCTGGATATGGTCAATTTCAAGTTCCAGAATTACAAAATCACACCACTTTTAGACTCAACAATCCCAGAATTAATTTTAAAAATAAGATTTAACCATAAAATTATTGAATTTCTCGATTTAAACAAATTTGTAACTTCTTCAAACTTTAAAAACCTTAACCCATTAAATAGAAATTCAAAGCCTACTATTATATTCACCTATCAAACCCCAATTAAAAGTAAAATCTATAACTACGCAGACACCTTCACCAATACAAACATCACTGACTTTATAACTTCTTTTATAACTGACCCTACCCCACCTTGTACTTGCATTACCTCCGCCTACAAGAAGGGGACCATGGACACGTTATTACCGGCAACTTAGATATTATTGAAAATTCTTCTAAAAGATATCTTCAAATTAGGCCCAAATTTCAGAATTACACCAATACTTAACATACCATCTGTTCACACTAATTTGGTTGATGATTTTAAAAATAGCATTAAGTTGAGTAAAAAATATTTCATTAATCCTAACGCTTTTACACTCTTATTAACTTATTTTCAGAATACACCTTCATCGTCTACACTTTTTTGAAAACAATTTTAACTCAAATTTAGTTCTTGACCTGAACAAACCCCCTTTCTGACGATTTAAAAGCAACTACATGACAAATACCTAATAACACCTATTGACAAAGCATGCAATAATATAGGCATAACATGCAAATGGTACAGTATTTTTTATTACAACCAAAGAACTTGGACTGTTACCTGGATCTCATAATAATACTTATCTCAATACTTCCCTCTCAGAATCAGAAATATTAGAAATGATACAAGAAAATTTTCCTTTTCCAAATTTAGTGGATAGAGATAATCTTAAATTACCCTTCATCTACCCTATGCCTAAACTCCACAAATCACCAGTCAAATTTCGCTTCATAGTGTCGGGAGTTGGCACTATACTTAAACCGGCTCAAAAAAGTTGCACCTTGATACTTAAATCAGTCCAAGCACAACACAAATTTTATTGTGACTTGTTATATAACTTTACGGGTGCTAAACGCATGTGGATTACTAATAATTTTATTGACATTATTAATTCCATTGATAAAATTAATGCGGAAAAATCAGCACATGACACAGAATCTTACGATTTTTCCACCCTTTACACCAACTTAAATCATGACTCTTTAATTTCTAATATAAACTGGTGTATCAATAAAGCCTTTAATAATCACAACCGAAAATTCATTTCTTTTAATTCACTTAGTTGCAAATCTGCTTTTTTCTCTAGCAAATTAACTAATAAAAATTTAATTTTGACTTCAAAGAGAGCATTATTCTACATACATGGCTTGTTCACAATACTTATTTTAAATGCGGAGATATAACCTTAATTCAAAAATTGGTGTCCCAATGGGAGATAATCAAGCGCCTTATCAAGCAAATTTAGTTTTATATAAAGATGAATTTGTTTTCATTGAAAATTTATGCAGAAAAAAGAAACTTCACGTTGCTAAACTTTTTAATTATACCCATCGGTTTCTGGATGATATAAACCCTAAAAATAACTTTGGCTATTTTGAACGTTACAAGGACAGCATTTATTCACCAGGACTAGTAATCAACAAGGAAAATGCTGATAATAGCCGTACCTCCATGCTAGAAATTGACATGATGATTGACTCTAATTCTAATACCTTTACAACCTTTCTTTATGATAAAAGAGACAAATTTGGTTTTCCCATTGTTAAATATCCATCTGTTAAAAGTAATATACACAGCACGACTGTCTATAATGTCTTCCTAACACAAGTTATACGATACGCACGTGTATGCAATGACCTTAAATACTTCCTAATATCCTTAAAATCCTTGTTTTCCACCATGGAATCCAAAGGCTGTAAAAGGCATATCCTTCTAAAGAAACTTTTCAAATTCCTAACAAAAAAGAATATTTTACAGAAATACAATATACTGCCAAATTTCAATGTTACTTACTTCACTTTATCTCATTACCTTAAAACATGAAATAGTTTGAACTTTAAATCATTAAATTTACTAAATTCTTTTGTAATCGACTTCATATAACTCATACCACGTACTCTCCTGCTTCTTCCAACTTCAAATATTTTTATAAAATTTTTAAAATTAGATCTTGTCGGCGACGCCAGCCTACTCCTATAATTTGTCTCCAAATCTTTATTTATACATTCATATCAATTCTTGAGGTTTTGCCATATCTTCCCACCAGGCGCCAGCCTGGTCTACAAAATTGTCTACTATTCCTTTTATCTTAATTCCTGAGGTTTTCAGCTCATCCTCCCTATTCTCATAAATTGCCTTATTTATTGCCTCTGTGATTATTTATTTATTACCAATCATTGAATCTTTATACCTCTTGTTACCTTTTTGAACTTTTGAAGATGAAAGTAACTCGTGTAAAGTAATGGTACCGACGGTATGTTTTTCGTAGCATGAAAAACCATTTAAAACATCCTTTTCATGGAAACAAGGGTTTCTTTCTAAGTTTTTGGTTACAGTCGGGATGGATACAGTACAGTGTACTCATTGTCTGTTTCCATGGCCCCCCGGGGTGTATGGTTTATTGGGCTAGGGGGCCGAAAAACCGCGTGTGGTACACTTTGTACTGCACAATCACCCTGCCCAACTGATGACCCGTTTTTAGCCCAGAGCATCTCATACCTTTTCAGGCCTTAAATTATTATTAAACTCATATAATTTACTTGCTAGTTGAATGTATGAATGACAAAAATTGACCTATATGTAAAAATTAACTTAGATTTTTTGTTACTCTTGAATGCATGATTTTAATTTGCATATTTATACCTATATTTTAATTATAAATTTACCTTAAACCCCCAAGACATGACATGGTCTATTCGCTGCAACTTTGTACTGTGTTTTATAGATTACAATAGCTATAGGACATCATTGAGATGCATATTAGTGCATATTGTACGAGGCGAAGCCGAGTTCAATATGCACAATATGCATCGAAATGATGTCCTATAGATATATTATTAGGTGAGCAGAAATATATGTATGCATAAGCATGCATAATATGCATGTGAAAACTGAGGGAACCTTATAATATAATATTTTCTATTTCTAAGTAGAACGCGTTTCGAGTAGCAGCCGAAGTCTGCTTACACACAGGGCTGTCAGCTCTAGCTAAGCACTTCGGCCCAGCTATTAGGTATTATTAATTGTATCTTATCATTAATTAATTATATTCAAATAGAATATTTAAATAGAATCTATATTATAGCAATATTATACTAAATTCAAAAATTATGCCAGATAAGAAAAATTCCTGCGCAAAATGTCATAAACGAGTCCCAAAAAATCGACCAAAGCTCTACTGTTCTATCTGTGATGAAATTAAACACTTTAGTTGCCATGGCCTATCCAAAGCAGACGCTGAGTACATAATAAAAAACAGAACTTCATGGACATGCGTAGACTGTATAGTTGAAATTCTGCCTATTAACGCGTGCAGAAGAACAAAAGGCTCCAACCCAGTCGCTTTCAAAGAACAATGTTTCAGCTGCAAGGGATACTGTTATTCAAGAACCAATATACGCACGTGCAATCACTGCGATAATAATGTTCACGTTAAATGTTTCAAAAATGACCTCGGCTGCATTGCGTGTTGCGAAGAAATAATACCTGGATATCATGTTAACTTGTACGAACTTTATGATGATTTTACTCGATTAAATAATGCAACGTATAATCCGTATGTTCGCGATCATTTCACTAATCTGATAGGAGATGCGATCTCAAATGAAGAGCACCACAATTCAATGTGGAACGATGTTTCAGAACTCCTCATCAGTTGCAAGTATAAACAACAAAAGCACGTTAAAAAATGTGGCCCTGTTCAACTTAACATATTTTCTCACAACATTCGATCACTTGCTAAAAATATCTCCAAGCTACGGGACGACATAGATTTTTACAATAATTATGACGTACTCTCGTTCAATGAGACTAACCTTAGGTTTGAAAAACTAGCAAATGGTAGCTATAAATTTAAATCTGAGAAACTCCCGAATGGAATAAATGATTTATTACTTGAAAATTTTCATGAACCCATTCTAAAAAACCCGATAAGTTGCAAAGGGGGTGGTTTGGCAATATACATAAACAAAAGAGTTGTAGAATCTGAATCTCAAATTGAAGCATTTGATCCAAACCCTGACCCAGAAAACGTGAATGGGGAATTTCAATTCGTAAAGCTTCATAATTGCAAAGGTTTCAATAAGACCAAAGTAATTGCTAACATATATCGTTCACCATCTCGTAAAGCTGATGCATTTAATATATTACTCGACGCCGTACTCTTCAAAATTAATAGACACTCAAAAAAGCATATAATTATGGCTGGTGATTTCAACATGGACCTTCTTAAATATGAAAGTACATCAGATTTCCAAGATCTAATAAACATAATGGCTAACCATGGGTTTGTTCAAATAATATCACGCCCTACTCGCGTTACAGACACGTCTGCTACTATACTAGATCATGTATACACTAACAACTTAGAATACACGTTAAGCAGCAGTATAATAACCCTTGACTTGTCAGATCACCTCGGAACTCTAACAACTATTATTCTTGATCAAAATTATTCATCGTCAGCTTCCTATTTCCGCTCGCCAAGTGAACAAGTCGAATTTCAAAACGCGAGAGTGTTCAATGACGCAAACGATTTAAAATTCCAAGAACTAATCAATAATGAGCACTGGGAAACAATAATAAACGATGGTGGTGATGCAGATACACAATTTAGCAAATTTTTAGCACTCTACACGTCTCACTATAACACTGCATACCCTTTAAAAACGGCACGACCACGCAGAAAAAACGAACGGTTAAATTCCAAGCCATGGATACTCCCGTGGCTAGAAGACGCCATAGCTCGTAAAGATGACCTTTTTCATTTCTCTATTAAATTTCCAACCGCCGAAAATTTTAACGCCCATAAGAGAATGAGTAAATTCTGTGAAAAACACGTAAACATTTTGAAAGAGAGGTACACGCAAAAATATTTCAAAGAGTACGGAGATAATTCTAGAAAACAATGGCAAATGATAAACAATTTACTTGGCAGAAAAGTTTATCGAAACGAGCAGCTTCGCGTTAAAGGTGCAGATGGTAAAATCTTAAACAAAAATGTAGAAGTGGCTGAAAGATTTAATGATTACTTCTCGAATATAGCTGCTAATCTTAAAGAAAACGCCAGTAATGGCAATGAAACTTTTGACCCCGGAGGGCACAGCACGTATCTTAACGGCGCCCCTGCACAAAAAAGCATGTTTTTAAAGCCAGTTAGCTCCAGCGAGGTACACAAAATTATCAAAAGTTTAAAAAATGAGGCCACCTTGGATACAAAAGTAGGCCCCCTAAAGCTGGCAAATGATAGCTTTGAATTCACGGATGTTATTGCTAAGTTGGTCAATAATTCGTTTGAACAGGGCATTTTCCCGAAACCACTTAAACTTGCCAAGGTTATTCCTATACATAAAGAAGGCAGCAAAACAGATGTTGAAAATTATCGCCCCATATCTCTTCTTAGCTGTTTTTCCAAAATTTACGAGAAGTTAATGCACAAGAGGCTACTCGATTTCTTAGATGACTCAAATGCTCTACACGAAACGCAATATGGATTTCGGCCTGGGCGATCTTGCGAACACGCACTTCTTAATGCGCAAAACATAATCTTAGATTCGCTATCGAAAAAAGAGGTGGCAATCCTCTTACTTGTAGATTTCAGCAAGGCTTTCGACACAATTGAGCATTCAATTCTTCTGAGCAAACTAGAACATTATGGTGTAAGAGGAATCGTACTTAAGTGGTTTCAGTCATATCTAATTCTAAATCAACGGGAACAATATGTCAGCATAAACAATTCTGAGTCATCAACGAAAAAAATTCAATACGGAGTACCCCAGGGCTCAATTCTTGGTCCGTTATTGTTTATTATCTACATCAATGACATTCCTGGTATTGCAAAATACGCAAATTTTATCCTTTACGCGGACGACGCAAATATCTTCATCAGGGCAAAAAACCTAGAGGAAGCTTTAACCAAATTTGATACGTTATCAACTCAATTACTGAAATGGGTAAATTCGAACGGACTGTTATTGAATTTAAAGAAAACGAAGTATATGATTTTTTCCACGAAAAATCTCGTTAACATCCGGGAACTAAAAATTGGTAAAACAGCCATCGAAAGAAAGAAGGAAACACGGTTTCTTGGGGTAATACTTGACGAAAAGCTTAACTGGTCTCGCCACATTCAAACAATCAAGAGCAAAATGTCTAGATATGTAGGTATAATGTACAAAATTAAGAAAAGACTACCTATGAACGTTCGAGTTCAAATATATCATAGCTTTGTCCAATCCCATCTGAACTACTGTTGCCTTCTATGGGGTTTCTCTTGTAAGTCAAATATCGATTTATTATTTCGGTGCCAAAAGAAAGCAATGAGGGCCATAATGCCCGGATATGTCAACTATTTCTATAAAGATGGGAAAATTCCGGCGCATACTAAGGAAAGTTTCTCAAACTACAAAATCATAACTGTTCATGGTATCATATCAAATAATGCGCTACTACTTATGCACAAAATTAGGAACTTTCCGCTGTCGCTCCCTCCCTCCATAAAGAACTTAATACCCGATAACGCACCAACGTTTAACTCAAACGAGGACAGCAATAAAATCTGGATCAGCAAATATGGTACCGGAAAATACAAATCATCTTTTTTCTATAAAGGGCCGCTGCTGTCAATAAGTCAACTAAACGCTGATGTCACGTCAGCGAGCAGCCTACTCTCACTGAACGTATACAAAAACAACTTGAAAGAAATGGCGTTGCGCGAACAAACCAAAGGCGAACCGGACTCATGGCCTGAATTTATTCTCCATCACACACCAGGGATTAGAACCAGTAGCAGGGAACGAAAAAAAGTAGACTTATATCAAGCAGGATAATGAGACCATAGTTATGGACAGTGCGACTTGGGTTGGCTTTTATTATAATTAAGGGCTCAACGCTATACCGTTGAGCAGTCGTTTCACAAACACATGGCTTACAACATTCTTTCCCAGGGCACAGCATGGAGATGATGTCACTCTCAGGACACGATGTAGTGGGCATATGACGCCGGCTTGTCCCACTACGAGTGATCACCTTTCATTTCCGGCTGTTCTCTATCAACAACAACAATCATTCTTATAAATGCAGCTCACTCACAGTTGAACAAAATAATAAAATCACCACGGGCGAAAGACAAAAGGTTTAATTCTAAAACTGCAGCGCACTGATTAATGATTATCTGCATCTCAAAATATATACAAACCTGGTTTTGACTGCCATCACGTAACAATAAGTAGATACTTGGGTCACTGCGCGCGCACTCATTGTAAGATTGTAGTACAACTGTTCAAGTCATAGTAATACAACTGATGACATTTTCTATGTAGCTCAATCAATACCCAGTGATGAGTGAAATAATCTATGAAAGTTTTATTGAATCTCCAAATTTTCAAGTTTTTGTATTTTGAATCGAATTAGGAGCTATGCAGATAGCGAGTAACATATTTCTATATTTTTAATATATTATTTATTGATTTGTAATATTATTGTTGTAATAAATTTTTAAGACGTTAGTGCCACTCCGGTTAGGAGTCTCAATCAATCACCCAACAAATTTAAGGTTGACTTTAAATTTTAAGTCCACCAAAATTTTACGTAAAGGTCACCTTTAAATCGGCTCTTATTTGGTATTCCCCAACGAAGGTCGTCTTTAAATGATCAAAAAACCGGTTTGACAGGTTTTATGACCTCTCTTCACCCACACTTCTGAGTTCATCGGAAATTTACTTCCTATATATGAGTATCAGTTTACCCCGTTGTTCCTGTACAGAATATCTGCGGTAGATCTGCAGTGGATCTGCGGTTATTAAAATGTGCTGTGAATCTGCAGTCCGATGTTCCGTAAAATCTGCGGTCATTAAAGTCTGCAGTGCAGATCGACCGCAGATCTAGGGAATATTATCTGCTGTAGAAATCAACAACAGATCTAGTGCAGATTCTGCGCTGCTCCAATTAAGTGGAGTAGTCACGTGCCCTACAGTAAAAACTCATTGGGCTTCCTGAATGTTAATTAGGAAAATGGGCCAGTTCATGTGATTAATCAGTGAACGCTAGTTCACTTTCCAATTCGAACGAAATTTCTAGGACAATTATAAGCAAAGATATGCCATACATCATTTCAGAATCAAATTACCCGAATGAATTGACATATCTATGCTATCAAAGCAGGTGATATTTTGATAACTACATAATATTTTGATAACTGGGACCCTCAATACCTATTTAAAATGCGACGGAAAATGATTCTTCAAACGATCAGAAACTGTTAATGCTAGGTTCCCAATCAAGTAACATTATCCTGGTTAGCTAGCCAAATTAACCCATCGAGCGTGAAATTGCAGTACTTTCACTACTCAATAGTACTGGGATAACTGAATTATGCCAAATTAGTAAAAACAATGTGGTTGTTTTAGCACTTAGCACACATTGTTATTATTGCTGTAGATCTATAGGCAATTGTTTACATTAGTACCTAATCTACGTACACATGCGATTATGTATTCCATGTAATCAAACATGCTTCATTTGCCAATGTTCATTTGATATCAGAGAGTTGTTTTGACCTCCATGATGTTTCCTACATTTTCCACTTACCACTCTGATAGCAGACGCAAGTTTACTTACTATCTACTCTAATTTCTGAACTCTGCTGACTTACCAATCCAATTCCAGTCCACTAACACGCTTATCTTACCTGCAGTCTGATCTCAATCCACTTATATCACTCTGCTCTCAATCCACTTATAATATACCATTCTGTTCCCAGTTCACGTATCACTCTGATACAAGTCCATTTGACAATGACGTCTGTCCTGAGTCCACTTTCCACTCTGATCCCAGTCTGCTTACGACTCTGAACCCAATCCAATGTCCATTTACCACTCTGATGCAGGTCCATTTGCCACCCTGGTCTCAGTAGTAGTACTGAGTTCAATTTCCACTCTAATTCCCGTCAATAAACCACTTCTATCCCAGTCTATTTGCCAACCTGATTCATGATTTTAGTCCGAGTCCACTTTCCACTCTATTTCCCGTATACTAACCACTTAAATTATCCCAGTCCATTCGTCACTTTGAGAACACAGTCTTGACTCCTGATTCCACTTTGCAATCTGATTCCAGAACACGTACCACTATAATCTCAGTCAATTTGCCACTCTAATATCAGTCCTGACTCCTGAGTCCCTTTCTACTCCGATTCCTGTTTACTAACCACTTTTATCCCAGTCCTCCCGTCCATTTTACTCTGATCCCAGTCTGCTTAAAACTCTGAACCCAGTCAAATGTCCATTTACCACTCTGATCTCAATATGTATGGCAGTTACCACTTTGATTCCATTCTACTTACCTGCTTACCACTCTGATCGCAGTCTGCTTACCACTCTGAACTCAGTCCAATGGCCATTTACCACTCTGATGCCAATCCACTTAGCACTCTGATCCCAGCTCAATCTTTCTATGCCCATTTTCAACTATGATCTAACCATGTTATCCCAGTCCATTTGCCACTAGGCACCCTGATTCCATTCAATTAGGTACCATTCTGATCTCTCTCCACTATATATGTCCAATGAATGATACATCCATTGAAATACTGCAAGAAACACGGCGTTTCACTTGTTTACAATTAAAGATGTTTGTCACCACACTACTCGTACTCTTATTTCTGATAAAGTTTACAAAGAAGTCTCTATATTCTACGCACCTATTTTGATCTATAAATCGGAAAAAATTTCCCCGATCGGGTGAACGGCGTTTTTAATTCAATTAAATTCAATTAACCCGGATCACAGCGGGAACTTAAAAAAAGTTAAAGAAGAAAAGGGCATTATTGGCAAAGGGTGAATTGACATCACCCTTTTCTTTTGTGGGGGTTTTTTAAACTAAATGAAAATTCTTATTTTATATCACAGTATTTTCCCAAGATCACTAGAGGAGGGGTCTAAAGAAGGCAGCCTGTTTTTTTTTCTTTTCCCTGTTTTCTCCAAGGGGAGAACCTTCGAAAATATGAAAAAAGTTGTTTTCCCAAAGAGGATGTTGTAAAATATTCAAACAGTTTTGAAAAAATGTTAAACACAATATGGGTATACAACACTGCACTGAAATCAAAACCGGAAAATATTTACTTTTTTCACTGTTTTAAACAATAAACATACTCCATAAAACATCCTTCCTGCCAAAAACCTCAAAATAGACCCCCAAATTAACCAATCCACCCAAAAGCCTCAAAAACCCCATTTTAAACCCTAATAATGATGTCATTATTTGGGTGTTTTTTCATCTGAAGCTTTTTATGATCAATTTTCTATAGCAGGTTTTTCTTAAACCGTCTGTATTAATCTAATAAATTAAAATGTAATATTATCTTTATGGTATAAAGTAAAAAGGGGTTAAAAGCACCCATCTGGAGAAACTGATATATAAAACAACACATGAAAATGCGAGATGCATAATTTTGATAGGGTTTTAAAACCCCTTTTTTTTTGGGGGAAAATGCAACTAACTTTGTTGACTTAGTCGTAATAAAATTTTAGAATGAGCAATCATGAAATTATTAAGCTCAGATCAGGGCCATAATTTTCTAGCCTTTTTCCCATCATCTTTTTGTTTGACCCTTTTTACAATTTCCCTTTTCCCACTCTTGGTTTAGCTAAAAATTGAAGATTTGACTGCCAAACACAGGGTTTATTTTGTATTAATAAAAACCCAAAAAGATAAAGTCCAAAATTGTACGTTTACCTTCCACCATATCCATTCTAACCCCCGATAATTACGTCCACTAGCCGCCCATAATTTTTTGCTACCCCCTTGGGCCCCCAGAATCCTCGATCAGAGGGGTTTATATATACAAATTATCAGGGGGTTTTTGATAATTAAAAAAATCTCTTCCCCATGGGACCCCGGGTTCCCCGGGGGGAGAGAAAAAAGGGGGTTTGAAAAAGGGGATTTTTCATTATTGGTTTTTTGGAAAAATTTTCCCCTTCCCCCCAACTTTGGAAATTCCC
Organism: Beroe forskalii; assembly: GCA_011033025.1. Classification (NCBI taxonomy): domain Eukaryota; kingdom Metazoa; phylum Ctenophora; class Nuda; order Beroida; family Beroidae; genus Beroe; species Beroe forskalii. The sequence goes on along the minus strand of WFMF01000086.1, from coordinate 164,724 downwards.
ATTTCCTTTCCCCTTACCTTGGGCTTACCACCTTCTTTCCTGAATCGCCAGTCTGCTTACCACTCTGAACCCCAGTCCAAGGGCCATTTACCACTCTGATGCAGGTCCATTTGCCACCTAGTCTCAGTAGTACTGATTCAATTTCCACTCTAATTCCGTCAATAAACCACTTCTATCCCAGTCTATTGCCAACCTGATTCATGATTTTAGTCCAGGTCGTCACTTTCCACTCTATTTCCCGTATACTAACCACTTAAATTATCCCAGTCCATTTCGTCACTTTGAGAACACAGTCTTGACTCCTGATTCCCACTTTGCAATCTGATTCCAGAACGTACCACTATAATCTCAGTCAATTTGCCACTCTAATATCAGTCCTGACTCCTGAGTCCACTTTCTACTCCGATTCCTGTTTACTAACCACTTTTATCCCAGTCCTCCGTCCATTTTACTCTGATCCCAGTCTTCTTAAAACTCTGAACCCAGTCAAATGTCCATTTACCACTCTGATCTCAATATGTATGGCAATTACCTTTGATTCCATTCTACTTACCTGCTTACCACTCTGATCGCAGTCTGCTTACCACTCTGAACTCCAGTCAATGGCCATTTACCACTCTGATGCCAATCCACTTAGCACTCTGATCCCAGCTCAATCTTTCTATGCCCATTTTCAACTATGATCTAAGAACCATGTTATCCCAGTCCATTTGCCACTAGGCACCCTGATTCCATTCCAATTAGGTACCATTCTGTCTCCCTCCACTATATGTCAATGAATGATACATCCATTGAAATACTGCAGAAAACGGCGTTTCACTTGTTACAATTAAAGATGTTTGTCCACACTACTCGTTGCTCTTATTTCTGATAAAGTTTACAAAAAGTCTCTATATTCTACGCACCTATTTTGATCTATTGCTACCTACTGTTTATCCAAATCGAAATCAAATAAAATTGCTGATAGAAAGTTTGCAAAGGGTTTCACTTCTAGCCAGGAGCGTGTCAATATGGATAAGCCACTTACACTCAATCTGCTGTTATACAGGAACATCGGACAAAAATATTCCCTAGATCTGCAGTAGAACGGCGGCTTTTAATTCAATTACAGATTCTAATTGAACCGCAGATCACAGCAGATATTCTGTACAGGAACAACGTTACATGAGAAGAAAATAATTGTCATTATTGTGGCTTAGAATTTTAAACCCTAATAATGATGTCATGTGCGCTACTACTAGCAGGTGTGTGTGTCTACAGCTATAACCTGTCTGTATTACAGTCTCAATATGTAATACATATCATGTAATATTATCATTAATATGGTGATATTACGAGTGAACAATGAGTGTGTAGCACCCATCTAGGGAGAGAGTCTGATATATGATGAAACAATGCTACATGATATATGCATGAGATGCACTGAATTCTTCGCATAGGATTTATAAACCCATTGTTTTGATGGGAGAGATGCAACTCAACTGTAATCCGTTGACTTCGAGTCGGCTAATAAAATTTTAGAATGAGCAATCATGAATTATTAAGCTCAGATCACGGTCCATTATTTCGTAGCCTTTTCCCTCTATCATCAATTTACCTTGTATACTTTTGACCATTTTCACTAATTTTCCCTTCTCCCTATTCTCTTGGTTGAGCTAACAATTATGAAGCATCGCATTTGACTGCCAAACACAGGATTTATTTGGTGTATTAATAAAACCAACAATATATCAAGTCACAGAGTGTAATGTTTACCTTCCACCATTCTCCATTCTAACCCATGATAATTACGTCACACTAGACCGCCTATAATTTTAGTGCTACCCTACGTGGCTGCCTACAGAATCCTCGATCAGATAGGTGTTTATATGATACAAATTATCAGGGGTTTGTGATAATTGGAATTTAACAATACGTCTTCCCTGATGTGGGGTGTCCCAGGGTATCGCATTGTCGGTGGTAGAGAGTGACGTCATTATCATGGTTTATAATGGTGAATTAAAACAAGGAGTCACTTGCTTTTTCCTTGAGATCTGTATTGTATGATGGTGCCCATGTTTGTGTAACGAACAGCCACCATTTGGTGGCATCATGATACATGGCAGGGAAATAGAACTCTCAGATGCTTGACGATATTGTTATGTTCACTGCCAATTCCACTGCCAATTCCAGTACGGGTTGGAGCATGTTGGTCCAGCCTCCTGCCATCCCTTGTGTACTGCAGCACCTACCCTATACTGTAGCACCTTCCCCATACAGTTACTGTAGCACCTACCCCATACAGTTACTGTAGCACCTACCCCATACAGTTATTGTAGCACCTACCCTATACAGTTACTGTAGCACCTACCCCATACTGTAGCACCTACCCCATACAGTTATTGTAGCACCTACCCCATACAGTTACTGTAGCACCTACCCCATACAGTTACTGTAGCACCTACCCCATACAGTTATTGTAGCACCTACCCCATACAGTTACTGTAGCACCTACCCCATACAGTTACTGTAGCACCTACCCCATACAGTTATTACCCCATACAGTTACTGTAGCACCTACCCCATACAGTTACTGTAGCACCTACCCCATACAGTTACTGTAGCACCTACCCCATACAGTTACTGTAGCACCTACCCCATACAGTTATTGTAGCCCACTGAAGATCAGTCTTCAGACTTAGACCCTCTGTAAGACCCTCTCCGAGATTGAGGAGTCAATCTCGAGCAACACCGAATGACGATTTAACTGACACCATCCTTTCCTTGCAGGTCAGGCGATTCTGGGATAGTCTGGTCAAACGATTACCAAAACCCATCTGAAACCCAGTCCTCCCCTCTTTCAGCATTCTCTGATGAGAACTCCGGTTAGTTGTCAAATTATGTAATGTACCGCTTTCAATAATGATTTTAATTACGACTTAATCGTGGTATTTATTTAGGTAATGCTAAATACCGAGAAAATGGATTTATAGATGGGTTAAATAGGTAAATGGTTGTTTTAATACCATTTGTTCTAGGAAAATCATGATGCTAAACTTCGTAGAATTTAAACCTGAAATCGTGTTTTTTCGATTTAATTTTAGTCCTCCCTAGTTCGCACATTTTATGGTGGGTATGATAATAAAGGTTTGTCAATTGTCATTCCTTTCCGTCTAGAAATTTACCATTGGTATAAATAAACTTGACTTCTCGGCGTATTACACAGAAAAGTAAGTGGCTAAATATTAAGTTCGTGCGCGAAAAACAGGCGGTTGAGGGCAACAAATTATGAGCGTAAAACCGCCTATTTCTCGTATGCAGCACAGAGTATGTGTGTGTGTCTGTTAATATTTTACTCCCTGTCGTACTCAAGTACAAATTTTATATGTGATTTTTATTGCCCCCCGAGGAAGATTTATCCGTGATATTGTATTACAGGTAATTTGCAGCCTGTGTAACAGGTTCCATGGCCGTAGTATAATGATTTAGGATGTACATAATTTTTACAAAGCATCATGTCAGTTTAGTGAAGTTCACTACCGTCGCCTGGGAATTGTGTCCCGTATATGTGGAGGGTTTAGAGGGTCCAAGGGGGGTTGGAAGTCTGAAAACCAGCACCCCAGGGCTAGTTTGACTTAGGAGGCCGTAGACCCGTGGGGTTGGTTGTAGGACGGGAGGCTGTAGGGTTGGTTGTATGCTGGTAGGCCGTGGGGCACTAAAGACGCCTGGCTACGTTCCTGACCCCCAGGGTAGCTCAGGGTGTAGACATGCATGTGTTCGGAAGGAAAATCATCGAGGGCCATGGCCCCCACAATTTTGACAGAATGGGGGCCAAGATGCCCTTTTTCGGCCCCCACAAAATTTAGAAAATTTGTCATGTCATCATTGTTATTCATTAGTCAGTTAATCAGTTATCTCTGATAAACCATTTTGTGGACCATTGGTAGAAATGAAAACAAACATTATGAAGTGACCTTACACAGCCATAATGGCTAAATATAATAGAAGGTTCCATGATTAGTTTTTCTGGGGCATAATTTTTGAGCGTAAAACCGCCTAGTTTCTCATATGCAGCAGTATATAGCCTTGTGTCTGTTAATATTTTTTACTCCCCATTTCGTAGCTTTCAAGTACAAATTTTATATGTGATTTTTATTGCCCCCCGAGGAAGATTTATCCGTGATATTGTATTACAGGTAATTTGCAGCCTGTGTAACAGGTTCCATGGCCGTAGTATAATGATTTAGGATGTACATAATGTCTACAAAGCATCATGTCAGTTTAGTGAAGTGCACTACCGTCGTCTGGGAATTGCGTCCTTATTTGGGAGGGCATACCACTGTCCAAGGGGGGTTGGAAGCCTCATAATTTTTCTGAAGTTTCATGATATAATCTACTTACCTAGATTGATTCCCTGTGGGGTTGGTTGTAGGTTGGGAGGCTGTAGGGTTGGTTGAATGCTTGGTATAATTATTTTTTTCGGGCAATTTTTGCCCGCCTGGCTTTTCATCTTCCCCCAGGGTAGCTCAGGGTGTAGACTTGCACCCTGCGTAGTGTGGCAAGTGTAGCTGTGCTGTGAGCAGGGGTGCTATAGACTTGCACCCCGCTGACCAGTGGGTTACTATCACGGGCAGAGCATTAGTGTTTGTAGTGGGAGAACCAGACACCAGCACATAGGGTCGCTCTGAGGTGGCGTACAGAGAACCCTTAACCAGGGCAGAACACACAAAAAGGGCCCTTCTTTATCATACTCTTTACTGTCATTAATCGGATTCAAAATCCCGAAAATATAAAAAAAATATGAGTTTTAAATTTCCCTCTCAAAATTTCGAAAAAAAAGCTTATATCCGTACTTACAAACTCATGCCGTCCTTTGTTTCAGAGTCGGCGTTCATGCAGTGGGGGTGTGGCAAGCAGCTGGCACCTGGCTCCCACCTGTCTGCACAGACCAATGGGAGCGGGTGGCCGAACAGCCTCCACACTTCCAACACCACCGGAGGCCACTTCACCGCACCCAACACCAACCTCCAACACTTCCACTCCCACCCCTACTCGACAAGCAACAGCAACCCTGCCCAGCAACACTTCAACAGCAACAACCCTCAGCAACACTTCAACAACAGCAACCCTTCGCAGCAGCAACACTTCAGCAACGCCCCCGCTCAGCAACACTTCAGCACCATGCAGCCCCCTGCAGCTACTGCTCTGGGACTGGGTCCTCTGAACGGGGCTATGCCTGGTCCTGCTTCCGGGAGCGCGCTGGGTGGTATGCCTGGTGGTGGTATGCCTGGTAACGGTATGCCTGGTACCGGTATGCCAGGGAGTACCGGTATTCCAGGGGGAGCTGCAGCGTTTGGGGGGTACTTGGGGAGTCAGCGAGGAGGCATGAACGGTATGGTACAGAGCAGCAGGGGAGGAATGGGAGGTGGAATGGGAGGTGGAATGGGGGGACTGCCCCCGGTGGACGTGCTCCAGCAGAGCATCCTCAGGCGGAAGATTGCGGAGCAGACCTTCATGAGCGCCGTACCGGATGCAAGGTGGGTGCTGATAGTTTGTTTAAACACTGTGGTGGGTGTTGTTAGTTTGTTAAGTTCACTTTGGGCGGGTGCTGTTAATTTGTTAAGTACACTTTGGCGTTGTTAGTTTGTTAAGTGCACTTTGGGCGGGTGTTGTTAGATGGTGTCCGCATTTGAGATCATGCTTCTTTCTTCAGAAACCATGATACGTAGTTTCACGTGCTTCAATTTTGATGGTTAACATCCTGAATACATAATCCCGCCTAAATTGGAATAATCTTGATTGTTCAAGATCCTAGGCCACAAATTCTCTGCCTTTATCGCTTATAATATGTAATATATGACATGCATATTATTCCACCTGCTACCCATGATAAAGATAAACGTCGATTTGAGACGTAATTTTATAACTTTGTCGATAATTTCTTGAGAAAAAAAGCGCATCTTTTATTGCTGCTACATATTGTGTCCTGAAGAACACTGCTACTGTTCACCATTTTATATAGGCTTGTCTGAAAAAACGTGATAAATCACCGGCCGTCTTCTGACCACCTACTTTGATGATCGATCTATATCACTATGTAATGTTGCTCCTATCTATCATGTGACTAACATTGTTCTTCCTATTGGCCGGATTGTGTCACGTGACACGCATTTCACGCTCTGATTGGGGCAGGATGTTATAGGTGGTGTTGCTTTAATCTGTCATTCTTACAGTTAAATATATACGATATATAGGATTGTGTAGCGATCGGTCACGCGGCCTGAAAGTAAAGTGCTGATTGGACAAGGGAAATTGCATGTTGCGCTAAATGAATCTAATCCGAGAGGTTCTCTCTCTCTCTAGGTCTCTGTGCTGCAGTGACCGCAACACATACTGTAAACCACCTCTAGCTGTAATATGTATGTGTTGTTATAATGCGGCAGTAGCCTGGGGCTGAAAGAGCTTGTAATTACTTTACACAATGTCAGCATATATAATCCAATTGTCCTAGATCAATCTCCCCCCTTGTGGATCTGTAGATGTAATTAACTTGCTGCTTACCTTACTCTCCCTCTACTTAAGTACTCGCATTAGGTGTGACTGTTCTTGAAACATATTATGTGGGACAGAGAGAGAGAGGGGCAAGGAATGTAGACTTCAAAGGGTGTTTTTCTTTACATGAAGCAAAGTAGAGCTGTTTTTGGCTAAATTACATACACACTCGCACACGCACAATGTGTTGTGTTCAAGTATGTTGCAAGCAACCGTCTCCATGCTTGTATCGTCCTACACCTACGTGTTCCATCAGACTTCCTTTGCTTCCGGGGGAGAGAGTTAGCTTGATGAAGGAGCATCACATGGTTACATATAATCATTGCCCGTCATCAAGTCACATGACACGTCACGTGACAATTACATAACACTTCTCTCTTCCAGGTGTTTTCCTTCGTCTCCCAACAAGCTGTATCCGAGCTCGTCTCCGACCTCCATTTCACTGTCACACCACAAGAAACTGCCTCTGTCCTTCACCCAGATTGAGAGCCCCCTCCCTACTCACCAGCCACAGGTATTGTGTTCTGTAGAAGCCGGGATAGAATCCGGAGATAAAACAATTGATAATCGGTGGATGTAATTTGGAGTTGTGATATTTAACTGCCATGATTATCAGCCATAGGATAAAACCCCTTGTTCTGGACGCAATATTATATAATTTGACTAATGGTTAACTTATTTAAAACAACCCAAGTTTGAAGCAATTAATAAAGTTGAGAACTATTCTACAAAAGTCTACGCCTACCTATAGTTTAATTGTGAAACCTGCTGAATCCCATGTGGTAGCCGGAGTACTTAGAAACAAACTTATTGTAATAGTAAACGGTAACAATGGTCCTTTTCCAGATATCTCCTGATAGTAAGCTACTGTTGAGCGCCATTGAAACCTGCTGGAGTCAGCTACTGCAACTCAACAGAGAAGAGAAGAAGGTTTGTACCATTGGTAAAAGTCAACTTAGTAATTTAAGATCGATTCAAGGGCATGATTCGCTGGATCATCATTAGATTTAAGTTTCAAATAAGTCGTACCAGTTTTTAGGCATTCGAGCGGATCGGTTATTGAGTTACTGTAGTAAATTGCTTCCGAAGAAATAGCCATTACGTTATCGCTGATTATCATGCTAAAAATAAAAGCAGTTCTGTAATTATAAACTTTGTTCTACTGTAATCTTATTATCTTCTTATTATAAGAGAGTGGATCGGAGACTGTTAGACCTTTGTAATAAAATTTGCGCTTTTTTCGGCTTCAAACACATAAAAAGGACATATCGCTAACATTATTGTTGCGCGCCGCGGGCAAATTTTGCAGCGCGCGCACACGTGTTTTCCCACTATTTATATATTTGTAAAGAACTTGAGGCGAAAATTCTGCATTATATGTTTCCACACGGTGGAACAAATTGGGTACAAAATTTTGAAATACCTGTGTGTGGAAAAGAAAAGACCTTCTGCACCGAACAATCATCAAACTCTGTCCCAGTCCAATGATAGTCCAGACTGCGAAATGCTCAAGTTCAATACCATCATTTTGTTCCAGTTTTCCATATTATGCCATCATTCTTCACCCATATTTTCCGATTCGCAATAAATTAATTTTGTATCAAAGTTGATCCGATTCATTATAATATGTTAATTTCTACCCATTCTGCTCCAATTACGCGAAAACAGAAAACTGAAGTACAAATTAAAGAAAACAGAAAATATTCACTGAAATGGAGGTTGATCGTACGTCAATTTTTATCCTGAAGCTGATATGCTCTCAGAGTTGAAGTTGAAAGGCAGTTGGTTTAGTGTTCGAGTGTTGAATTCGATTCTCTCCTTTAACTAACTCCAATTTCAGTGTGAATACGAAGTTTCGTGCTTGTTCCAAGACTTCGTGAAACCTGTTCCACTCCAAGCTAAGCCGAAATCTCCCTTCAAACTGGACTTACTCATCCAAAACACTGAATCTACTCACGCCATGGTAATATTTCAATGTCTTTGTATGAAATTAATCTTAGTCTATATCATATGTAATCCTCGCCCCCCCCCCCGCCAAAAATTTGAAACTTGCCCTTATTTTAACGTTACACAGTCCTTAATCCTAAGCCAAAAAATTGACCGCAACCAACATATTATCATTTTTTTGCCGCCCACCATTGTGACTCAAGATTTACCGATATCGTAACTTTTTTCAGATTCTGTCACTCGTGGAGAATATTGAGAAGGTAACCAAGAACGCCATGAATATGAAAGGGAACATCGTCAAGTTCATCGCGTCCCTCGATGAGATATGCCGTGAAATGCTCGAGCTCAGACGACAAATCCACCCTGTGCATGGCATGGGAAACGACGAAACTAGTGAGTTCTCTTCTCAGTTTTAAATAGATACTGGTTGAATTGCGAAAAAAATCCAAAAAGTTTTCAAAGAAATGATTTAATTCAATCAAAAATTGTTACATTCAAAATTGGGCAAATACACAATAAAAAACACCAATAAATTGTCCTTCCAGAAGGATTCATGTCGAAGTCTGTTTTTCTTGATTTAGATATTCTTAAAAAGATGTTATTGGTTTTGTGCCTCTTGAATTGAAGTCCTCTGCTAAGTCCATTGGTCTTTGCACCAACCCCAGAGCCTTTGTCGAGTTCTCAGTTGTTTTCCATCCTCATTTCATTAGATGCTCGTTGAGTTAAGACTCTAATGATGCCCATCTTTTCCCAAATTCCTCTTGTGACATACCTTCTAAACCTTTTGTTGGTCAGTGAGTAGAGGATTGGGTTGGCAACTGCGTTGATGGGGATGCAGTTGAATGCGAAGAAGTCCAGTTTTCGGGGAACAGGTTGGCCCTTGAGTGTTGTCCCTACCAGGAGGCACCTGGCAATAAAGGGGGTCCAGCTGAGGATGAATACGCCTGATAGGGTTATGGTGAGGAGGATGCCTTTCATGCATTCCCGTTTCCTGGTAGCCCGCTGATACGCTATTCCACAGATGACTGCGTTCACCAGAGTGATAAGAATGAGGGGTAGTACAATCAGTAGAAAAGTGAAAACTACTGATGCGATGGCTGGTTCATAGATGATAGTAGTTAAGACACACGACCCTACAAACGGGTAGAACAGGCCATCTGGTTCAAACGCGACTATAAACCCGACAGTAACCGAGGTTGCAAAAACCCAAATAGCTGCGGAAATGTAGGCAGCAGTGCGAGGTCGAAGGGTTTGGGTGGGTGTGGAGAAAAGGAAAAGGCGGCGTACAGTGATAGCAAGAACGAATAAAGAGTTAGCTATGCCTGGTACTAAACTCCCATTGGCCACAATGGTGCACCCTAACTTACCCAAAACCCACCTACGTGCAGAAAACGTCAGGAAAGTGGGCATCACTTGGACGATAAGGAAGATGATATCTGCTGCTGCCAGGTTGTGGATGAATACCAGTGAAACCTGGTCTAATTTGAGGGCCATGTGACGGATGGAGCCGATGAGAACAGCGACATTGCCCGAAACACCAACTACCAGGATCAGGAATGTTAGAATCGAGATGGGTATGGTTTTAGCTGGGCTCATCATAGGATCTAGTGTATTGTTTGCCATCCTGCCGTGGTTGGTGATGTTCATGTCCGTGGAATCTCCTAAAACGTCCTGCATTTGCGAAGTGAATATAACGGTAGTAACGGTTCCTTCCATGATAATACGGAGTAGCTCGCGTAGTTCCTACAACTGATGAAAATGAACTGTTCAAATATTGTGATTGGAGTGTTTTTATTTGATATGTGGAAATATGATATATCTACTCAAATAATTGTTTCCTGTGATTTAGTATCGCGGTATCTCCGATTATCTTCCTTGTTAGGACGGTAGGAAGGCTCTTCTCCAGAGAAAACTTTTCCGCTGAAGAAGCTGACTGTTTCGCATACACATTAAATTATCCAAAAACACAGAGACATGAGTTGATCGAATCACTGCAACTTTGCACTGAGTTTGTGTTAATGGTGCAGTACTAACTGAGTAACTGGGACTAACTAACATGAACACCTATTTTCAGTCCGGAAGCTGATCCAGACATTGGAAGTGTACTCGAAGCAGACTAAGTTGGTTCGATCCAACCTCTTCATGATGACCACTACTCTGAGAAATTCGAAGAAGAACTGAACATCACGTGACATCCCCCTCCCTACCCTTAGTTCTCCCTTCCTCTGTACTCCTGTTTCGTTAAACCGTTCCTAGTGTTATTTTCCACCTGTCCGGACCTGAACATTTATATATTTGGATACATATCTGAAGTGTTCCCAATAACTCTTATTCTGAGTCCTGTATTCATGTCAATCCTATAAATTCGGTGTTAAATATTATACGGCTGATTATGTTAAGACAGGAACTTTTGAGAAATAATAACCATTATGTTGCGTTGAATGCTCTTATCGTTTAGGATCATATTAAGTTTGCGTATAATATCTTATATATTAAGTCAAATATAATGTTACAGTTTAAGTTATTGTTCGATTACAGGTTAGCGTATGATAGTATGATTGATACGAATTTTCACCATATGTTGTTTACAAATGCATCAGTAGTGAGTATTATACATTAGGGATCGTTCACACATTACGTTATCAATACGGGAGGGAGGGAGGGATTTTCAAATGGATATGCCACATATTATTGTCATAACTACCTCTAGTATCAAAGTAATATAAACATGGTTACGGATGGGGGAGGGAGTTTGGTTTTGACCAAAAATCGATTTCGTAATAATTGTTAACGATCGCTTATGCTTCTCTTATCTCTTTTCAAAAACATCCAGGGACCTCTTGTGTTCTCTGAGATATTCCATAACGATACGGAAGCTTGGTACTTTTTGATGAATTTAGTATATAATGTATTCGTATAAATTAGTACATTATTTTTATGGAATTTTTGCGAAGAAGGATTGAGTGCCCATATAAGTAAGTAATTACCTTATTTGTGTTAACTGTTATCGCTTAATATATAACTTTTCGCACATATATTAATATATTCTTGAGCGATGCCAATAATAATAATAATTAATTTTAGTGTAACGAATTTAGTATTTATTATTTAGTACTGGTGTTTCTCTCTAATGCATGTTTTTAAAGTTGGAAATATGTTTGAAAACGTTAAGAATCAATTGTTTTGTAGTTTTAAAATTTTTATTAAATATATTATTCAACCTATTTTGTCGGATGTTTTAAAATAACAGTATCTTAATTCTTATTTATCACAGTTGGTTGAAGTAAGGGTTTGTGCCTGTAAGAGTTTAATGCTTAGTTTTGCTGAAATCTGGTATATGTTTTCTACATTTTTAAGATATGTTTTTAACGGGACTTAAGCTGTTTCTAAAATTCAAGAATGAAAGCACGGGTTTTTTGTTGCTGCTGGTAACCTTGGGTGTGCGCGCTCTCTCTTAATTTTCAGATTCAGCCTTCTCAGATACAGTCACATTTTAAAGTTATATACATGGTAATTTTGGGTATTATTATTATTACTATGATTATTACATTAACAATTTACCACACAATAATTCATTTTCATACTGCACTTTTGTAACACCAACCTTTACTGTAAAATTTATGCATAATTATATAACATCTTTGTTATATTATCTTCCCAGCCTTACAGTTTATTATGATAATATAAAGTTAACATATTATGTATGGTTCTGTAACATCTATTTGATATAATGATTATTTAACTAAGTATTAAAACGTTGTACGAGATCGGATATCTTCTAGTTAACTTCAAATAATACACATTTTGGATAAATTGAGTACGAGCAATACATACTGTGAAGAGATATATATCATGTCTTTTTAGCTACGATTTATTGTTTTTAAGCTATATATCACTTTGTAGTAAGATTTACGAGAATGTGTGTGTGTGCAGTTAATACGGTTTTTAGTTTCAGTATTATAACTTAAATACGTTGCGCATGTGTGTGTGCACAAGGATCGATTGTTTAGGGTTATCGATGGAGACGCGTGATTTGCTGCTCGTGAAGTCTACGATCGATAGAATTTCTGCCGAAATTGCAGTAAATCGCGCGTTTTTATCGATCTCCAATTCGCTTTATCCGTGTGTACACAAATACGTTAAGCAAGCTCATTGATGTTGATTGTGTGTGTTTATACACTTTAAGGAGGATTTCTTGGAAACTTCGAAACGACAACGAAACAGGCGCCTAGTATCAGGCTATAAAAATGTTCCAATACAACTTTTGTTTTTGCACACTTTAAGCGATACAAGTACTGAATAGACTATGAAATATTTATACCCTTATATGGTCTGTGGGACCATTGAATAGGGTATCAATAAATAAAGACGCACAATTTACTGTAATTTCGACAGAAATCCTATTATGAGAGTATGTTTTGAGGACAGTAAATAAGCGTCTTAATTGAGAAAAGCTGACACACATTTCACAGCCATCAGTTGTCGTTTTGAAAATGTTTTTGAAAAATTGCAGTACTATGCATACTAAGCAGTTCCTCAAAAGAAGTGCGATTTGTCACGAATTTCAATCCACCCGAGGATTTAAGAGTGGCAGTTAATTCTGATTGATCTTCAACTATGCCTCTTTAATCTTTATGTCTTTAAAGTAGCATCTCTACAATTAGATTGCTCTAAATGTAAGAGAAATTGGTACCTAAATAACACCACGGCTCTTTATTCGCTGCTCATAACAACTGTAAGAATTTAATTTCCTCTCCTGCACGTGGTGAGGCACGTGATCTCCTCTTCGTGGAATGAAAATCGCAACTGAAACTCGAGTCTTATGTGTGCTGTAGAGTCCTTTTTGAAATATTCGCTAAATTTCATTTGGTCACTGTCTTTAAATTTGTTTTATTCTCCACGATTAGAGAGACAACTTTAGGGCTATTTTAACTTGATAATAATGTGTTTGTTTTGTCACACCAAGTTTCACAGGGATGTTTCACACTTCACGTAATGATATCAGACTGATTGCACATGATGATATACGTATTAGCCAGATGATTTTCTTAATTTCAGAATATTAACCATAGTTATGGTATATTGCTTGGGCTCACTCAGTTATTACCATTTCAGTGATATATGCATGTGTTAGAATCCTGACAAGTTTCAGTTTTACTTATATTTATCTTTAATTATACATTAGACAACCTAACTTTAAATCTACGTTTGACTGTTAAGTAACAATATATGTTTTTATGCCAAGTATCTACGTGTGTGCACATTTTTAATAAAATTTGCTGCTAACTGATTGTTTTCTTCGAAATCAAAGTCTATTATTATCAGTTTACCTGGTTAGTGACTTGGTGTGGAAAAAATAATATTGACTATTGCCAGGCGTACCAATTGAGCTGTTTGGTCGGTTTTTGACCTCAACTTGAACTACGATTAATGCTAATGCAATGGTAATGATTGATCCTTTGTCCTAATGTCAGACGTTGTCAGACCCCTCGCCTTCGACAACGTCTGACAATTGTCCTTGTCATATATTGTGTTTGGCTTTGGATGGTGGTACCTGCCGGCTGCCTCAATATAATATAATTTTCCATTTAAAACATGATCGTTCAAGCTGATCATCCATAGTGCAATAATGAGTTCAAATCGGCCATTGTGCGATAATTGGTTTAAATCGATCTTCCTCTTATAATCGTTTAAATCGATCTTCGTGCGATAATAGATTTGAATCAAACATTTTAGAATCTTAGTGATCGTCCTGCAATGGGGGACAATAGGTTTGAATCGAATTCGAAAGTCATGGGATGATCAAAATTACATTGATCGTCGATAATCGGTCATTGTGCGATAATCGGTTTAATTCGATTGTCGGATGATCATTTTAAATCGTTCGTCCTGCGTTGTCTGGTGTTACCAGACCCGTTGATGCAGCGGGGCTCCGATGGGTCTGTCAGTATCATCGATATAAAAGTCCTGCGATAATCATAATCGTCTTATTCTTAAAATCGATACGAATCATCATGCAGTAATCGTTTTAAATCGATCACGATTTACTGACCACTGTACGATGATTCAGACCGTTTAAAATCGATCTTCGTGCGATAATTTCCCCTAACCAGGGCGCTGGTTAGGGCAATGCGATAATCAATTGAAACCAAATCGATCATTTTGCATTGCAAGATAGATTACTCCATGTTACGGAGCCTTATTTTGCGCGCGCAAGCGCGCCTCTTCAGAGAAGTTTGTGACTTTTCTACGAAAAGCGCGCGCAAGCGCGAACAAACAGGGACACGTAACATGTGGTAAAAGATAGATTGATCCAAACCGATTAACGCAAATCGATGGATTTAAAACGATTATCGGACAAAGATGAATTCAATTTCAAAACGATCATCGCACAAAGATCGATTTGGTTAAAAATCTGTTATCGCACGAAGATCAATTTTAAACGGTGCGGTCTGGATCATCATACAGTGGTCAGTGAATGATTTGCCAGACGTTGTCCGCCTTCAATTCGGCGGACGCGCGCGCCCGCCGAAGGCGTAGGGCCAGGGGTCAGACAACGTCTGACTTGCAACTTGCCAGACGTTGCCTGCCCCATATTTTTTCCCGACTCTGCGAGTCGGGGCGCACTTCGCGCGCGCGAGGGAGCCAGGCAACGCCTATGGCAACGTCTGATCACAATGAATGATGAATCGTGATCGATTTAAAACGATTACTGCACGATGTTCTTGCCAGGCGTTGCCTGGCCCCCTCGCGCGCGCGAAGCGCGCGCGCCCCGACTCGCAGAGTCGAGGCAGACAACGTCTGGCAACGATGATCCGGATCAATTTTAAGGCGATTATCGCAGGACTTCGAAGTTGCATGCAATAATCGATAAAAATGATACTGCAAAAACCGGTTTCGACGTCGATGGTGCAGTGCCCGCCTATTTTTTTTGAGTTTGACTCGACGGACGTTGCCCCGTTTATTTCTTCTGACTGGATGGCTATCAATTATCAAAGTGACGTCCAAATGTGTAACGTTGCGCCGCGCGCGAGGGTAGGGCAACATCCTACGAAATGAGTTTTGATGTAAAATCAAAAATTTTATCATTATCTTTATCTTTGTTTTTCTTCAACTTATTATGGTGTATAACAGAGAAGATATGTTCATCTTTATCCATATACTGAAAAACAAGAAAATATAAATCAAATATCAATTAAGATTGTTTTCTTCTTTCTTCATTCTTCAATCTTCTTTAGTAGCGACTTTTGACTTGAAATTTTTTGTGGTGTTTCTTGATGTCCTGGGGCAGCTTGTCCACGTTGTCCTCTATTGATTTGATGAGAAAAGGGATTTTTGAACCACCCTAATGGGCACCTGAGTTGAATGGTGCGTAATAATGTTACCAATGTTATTTATATATTGTTTGTGTAAATTGTGATGGTTAAATACCATTACCCTTTTATTATTATTATTATTTATTACCAATGTCTCATACTGTAACAATCTATGAGCATTCATATTTTCATAATGCAACTTTAAAGCTGGGGTAGCTTGTGAAGATATTTTATAATAGTGAAGTATATGATTGTGGAATCTTAAATATAGTTTTTGGAAACCTTGGGCACAATGTGTGGAAACAAAGGATGAAGTTTATAGCTAACTAGAAAGGCCCGTTGGGCCTGCCAGATGATACAGGACCAAATAATAAGCTCTCAAAAAGTTTATGAAGGAGCAAACTTGACCATTATTCTTTAGTTACTTTTAGTGATGCTGGACCGTGCAAGTTTTGATCATTATAATTTGCTCTTGTATGATGAACTTAAATCTGAAAATTAAAACCGAGTATCGTACTCATACTGAACGTTGAATCAAAGCATTGATTTACGCCAAGAGCAGTATTCTAAAGGCGCAATGTGCTATGCCCAAATTCGATTCAATTTGATTTTGATTTTGTTCAATCTTAAATTGCTGTAAATTCACATTTTTCCGTTAACCATCAACTCAGCATTGATTTAAATCGTCCAACGTCTGTCATTGATTTATGAAGAGATGTTAACGGAAATAGCCTCCACGATGCAAGCCAAACCCGTTCTCTATTTCCAGATCTTGAATTTCAAATGAAAACAGTAAGCACTTCGTTCGTTCAAACGCTAAAACGCAGCAATCAACAACGTATCAGAAAGTACTCGCATAGAACTGATCATAATCTGCACGTGCAGAATATCTGTATCCATAGCAACGGCGCAACTCAGCCCAGCTTAGCCTTCCTTTCTCTTGATATTTTCTTGGCAAGGTCAAATTTAATTGTATATGGAATTACAGACAAACATTATTCACGTGTGACTTTACTTTATGTAATAGATTTTTATAGAATGAATTAATTGTGTTGCTTGATAATTTTAAATTTATATTTGAATCTGCAAGAAGAAATCTTGAAGAAATCTTTCTTCAAGACATCAATCTGCAAGACTTTTCTCCAACTCCGTACTTGAACACCAACATGATCCCTTAAGGTAATGCAATGTTGAGAGCAGCAGGATCCAAGTGAGTCACACCAAGATGAATGGTGTGCAGGCATCTTCAGTCCAATACCTACCTCAGCTTTCAGAGTGTTTAAATTGCAAGAGCTTTTTATGAGGTACCAGGGTATAGCACCGTCAAGTGCAGTGACCACCTGCCTGAATGAAACTGAATCTTGCTCTTTGGTCTTTGTTTGTACTCAAGAAACAAGAAATTAAGCAAAGCACTTAGTGAAGAGAAGTAGAGGACTGGTGGATGGATCCGGGTTATTTGTGTCCTTTTACATTGCACATTGATGAACTTAATGAGAGTGGCATGCATCCTGATCCAACTATGTTTTAACTCTGAATTTTTGGAGGAATGCATCTCTTAGGATGGAGTATTTGATCAGAATGCATGCCAATCTCATTTATTTTATTTATGTTCAATGTAAAAGGTCACGAATGTATACCTGGATCCATCCTCGGGTCCTCTACTTCTCTTCACTATTGTGTTGCTAGATTTCTTAATGCTTGGAGTAGATCAAAAAGCAATTTTCAGTTTCATTCAGGAAGCTGATACCCTGGTACCAGAGGTGATTGCTGGGGTTCCCTTTGTTTGCCATATCTAAATATGGTTTATGGGCATCTATCAAATTATCTTAATATTGAAGAGTTTCTCCTTAGTGTCTTAATAGCTATTATACAGGAAGCTGCTAAGTATGGAACAGGAGTGTGATGTCAAGCATTTTGGATGCAAGTTCCTGCCAAAAATAAGCATAAGCAAAAAGACAGATCTTGAGCGCTGCCAACTACTAGGTTCAACAAAGTTTGGACATGTCCTTGCAGCCAATGAAATGGGTAAAAAACTTCACTATAGTACTCTCAGATCACTGAGCACAACAGTTACTGTGATTGGGGCTTGATAATTTTTGATAGCTACTCCTTGATCCTAATATTTCAGCTATTCTTTCTTGGTGTATTGCGTTTGCAAGTCTAATGCTGCAGTTATACAGTTGTCTATTTCACCATTGCCAAACATTCATTTCAGATATAAAGGTATACAAAAAGTCAGATCTACATGCCATATATGGTAATAACAAGGCATCATCAACTGCTGATGCTCCATCCTCTATTACTGTGATGACTTTCCCAAGTATCATATCACACATTACTATATCATGTGATAGCCTGGTTGTAGCTATAGTGACCTTGGATAAGAAAATTTCTTTTGTTGATGTTCGATCACTTGAGAGTATCCCAGCAGTGTTTGCTCAAGTCTCTCTACAAGCAACATGTGAGTAAAATCTACCGCTCATATCTTGCCTATGATTCATATTTATGGGGTACAAAATTTGGGGACTTTAAAAAACCCCTATATAATTATATTTTCATACTCCCAAAATGCCAATCCTTAGAATTATTTCCCCAAAATGATTTTTGCTGTTATGATTTAACAACTTTGACAGTCAATTGCATACAATATGGAACCATTCAACAAATTTCAACACATATATTAATCAGTGCAGAATGGTCCAAACTATCTCAAATACAATGATTCACAATAAAACCATCTTATAGAGTTTGGATCTTGTTGAAATGTATATTAATTCTACCATATTGTCCACCTCATTGATAATGGTTTCTTGTTCAACCCATTCCTGATAATTGAAACTCATCAAAATTTTAATTATCCAAATTGCATGCTTGGCATTTAACACTGATATTTGTAATCTTAAATCTACTGACACCTCATGAGCATCATCACCAGCCTTGAGCTGCCGCTGCACTTCACTACTCCACTACTAATTGATATTGACACAATCAGACCCCAATAAGACAATTGATGATAGATAAAAAGAGGACAAGGATCTGGAATAATAATTTGTAGCTGTAATTTTCTTTTGAGTTTTCTGATTTGTTCCCAAAATTTTATTCAAATATAAAAAAGGAAAATTCCCTAATTTAATTTGGTGTACTAAACTTTTGTGATTTTAGGAAAATGTATCCTGAAATCTAGGTCAATAAACAAAGTTCAGCCATTTCCGTTTTAGGTACAGATATTATGTGGAACCCTGGGTTACCAACAGTGCTGGCTACTGCTACTGTAAATGGAGAAGTGGCTGTCTGGGAGTTAAAAGGAGATGCTCTGACAAGAATAAATTCTAAACCAACTTTTGGAGCAAGTTGTTTGTCTTGGAGTTCTAAGGTAATGTATTGGTGAATAGAATTACTATAATAATTTTGACTGTTAAATATTAGTGTTATATTCTTATAGGGTCTTGAAATCGACAAAAAAGCTGTCCTGTGATTGAGAACTTGATTACAGCATATAGGATCCAGTAAAATACAAGTAAATGTATACAAGTAAATGCATGTTATATTATAGTCTATAATGCATAGGATGACTAATACAATGTTAAATTACTGACTACGCAAATTTAAAAATTTTTGAAATTTTGGATCTTAGATGAAATAATAATATCAGATACAGTAAAAATATTGAACATACATGATACATGCATAATACTGCAATATTTAAGTTCATATTTTCCAATGTTAAAACTGCAAGGTTAAAGTAATAATAATAAATAAATTCAAAATACTTATAACATGCTTAGGCAATCACATTATATAACACAAGGCAATATTTTGCTATTCAAACAATATCCAAATTATTCAGATATGAAAGACATATGAACACGTGAAAAAAGGTCAATAAAATCCTTACTTCCTTTACTTATCAGAAAAAGAGAAAAAATAAATCGAAATTCTTCAGGGTATTTTTCAATTGCTAAAGCAGTCAATTCCACTCTAAAATTCAAGTATTCACATCAAGTCCATTCCTGCCTCATTTATGGGATTGTAATCCAGGTTTTGATAAGTCCACTAGAGTCCTTCGCTGTTCATAGTATTAATAAGGACTGCAGATTTATCTTTCTTTGCAATACATGACGTGTTGGCTTCAATTCAGCATTTCATATGACATTAATTCCCATGCTCTCTTGACTAAGTTCCTTTTATTTTGTGAGGAATGATGTGCGAGCATTTCCTTCCGAGGGTGTTTTTGCGGAATCCACGGTTTCATTTCGATCTGTCAGAACAATATTGGCTGTTGCAACTCTGCTCCGACGTTTTTCCCGACTTCCGGAGTCCAGCTCCACTTCCTGGGTTCTTGGTTTGCTGTATGAAGAAATCTTTCCCTGCAGATTCTTAGGAAGTTCATTGTAAATGAGGGGATTCATTATACTGTTAATGGGAAGGATTATAATGGCAGAAATTTGATAGATATCCTCTTCACTGACTGTTGCACTTTTGGTAAAAGCCCAGCAAATAATGTAGAAAGGTATCAGCGTCAACAGGTCTGTAATAGCAATTAGGAAAAGTTTGATCTGAATCTTTCTTTGATTGGAGATTTGTCTTTTATCATCTCGTATGATTCCCTTGACATCTGTTTCCATCTGCGTTTTGTAAACCACATAGGAGTAGCACAGTGTTATTGTAATTATACAAAAGCAGTTCATTATCGTTATTGCCAGAGAAAATACATATTGTGGATCAGAATTTTTCACAAAATACTTGAAAATACACACAGCATTATTTCCATAAAAGGTTTGGTAGGTCGATTCTCCAAAATCCTCTTTTCTCAGGCGACTTTCCACAAATCCAATTAGATCCACCCAATTTTTAGAAGTTGTGCTTGTGTCGTTACTGATTTCTTTGTACTTTTCCACAAAACTAACGTGACTATTGATATCAGCCAGCCGAGGAAACAGTTTTACCTTTGGATAGTAAATACCATTGGAGAAGTAATCTCTAAAGGAAGGTAGCAATGGTATAACAGAGAGAAAGACTGCGAGAGTAGCTATCAAGATGCCAATGCCAGCAGCTAGCTGCAATATTCTTTTTTCATTTGACAACAGCTTACCGAGCTTCCCAGCCACTGATAACGCTCGGTACAAGGAAATCAAGGTCATTATGTAGAGGGAGAATAAGCTGCCGAATGTCGACAAAACCCCTAAGAATGAGCATGTTTTGGAGGTGAGCCATTCGTACTTCAATGGGCAGTATCTAGTGCCGTAATGTACGTCCGAGCTCCCGAGGAATATCAGATAGAGTCCCATACACAAGTCGCCAACCCCTATCAGCGTCATGAAGAAGTGATTTACCCTCAAGTTGGCAGACTGGCACTTCAATAGCATCAGCGTCCCTTGGTAAATAGTGTAGGAATTCAGGGAAGTTGATAGTACACCAAAGAAGATTGCTGTATATTGGAATCCTCGAATTTTAAGCATTCTGTCGTTATCACAGCCTTTTCCACATTCGTCTGAACCATCGCTGCAATCAAACACACCATTGCAGATTTCAGCTTTTGAGATTGATTTCGGGAAGCCTGTTTCACAGCGAAATGAAAGAATACAATCCTTTTCGTCACTTCCATCACCACAGTCATCTATATGATTGCAAATTAAATTGGGTTGAACACATCTACTATTATTGCAAGCAAAGGCCATCTGTGAAAGATTGCCATCTTTGAATTTCAACAACTTTGTTAGGGTAACTTTTTGAGGATCTGATCTTTTGTTAATGTCATATATTGCGTCATTGGCAGGACAAGCATCAACATCATTAGAAACATTTTCAGTTTTGAGATATGACAGTAGGTCATTACAAAGGTGTTCCTTCATTTTGATATTGGAGCTCCACCCTATTTTGGTTTCAGTAATGTTACTGCAATCATGCCATGCCCATTTGTAGTTATGGTTTCTTTTGTCAATTTCAGTTATTTCATCCATCTCTGACATCTCACACATGGATGATAAACGTGTGGTGTTTCCTTTCATCAGTCCTGGTAAGCAAGGGAACTGAAAGACATACTTTGCACTACTATTGTCGTTCTCCGTGATCAAATCACCGTTACTGGCACTGTGGTGCTGGTGCTCGGACCTACTTGACAGACAAAGTTGCATTTCCGCTCCACCACAGCTTTCTACACCGTCACAGAAACGTTCCAGTGCTACAAACCTTCCTGGTATATCAGGGCATTCCAGTCCACGATTACAATTCCACATCGTATCATTCTCATCTTCCCCTCCGATACAGTCCTCCTCTCCGTCACAAATCCATGCTTCTGGTATTGGAATTTTTCGAGGATACTTACGTGTCAGTGGCCTTTGACATGAGAAATTGGATGCAAACTTGCAGCTACTTTCGTCTTCTTCATTCTTCCTGCAATCGATTGTCCCGTCACAGATCTTGTACTTGTGTACCCTGCAGTCTGCACTGTAAGTGTGACACACTTCATCCTTCCCATCATCGCATACCGCCATGTTGTTACAGAGCCACCTGTCCCTAACCCTTGTGTTGGGGTGCTCTTTTACCGTACAGTTGAGGACATCAGTGGTGGTGCAGTTGAGTTGGTCCAACAGCCCCTCGCACCCCAGGAAGTTGTTTTCTGAAGTTGTGGTGCTGTAAGAATTGGGGTAATAGCAGGTATTGATCTCCTTGACCTCCAGCTGGTTCAATGTGCCTGCTTCCTGGCATTCCAGCTTTATTTCCTCCCGAGCAGCGCATCTTTCAGGGTCCTCGTCTTCCCCATCTCTACAGTACGCAACACCATTGCAAATGTTCTTCCTGTCCACCCAACCTTCTCTTCCCGTTTCGTTCATAACGCACTTAATCCCGTAGTCGAACCCGCAATCCAGTTCATCCTCCCCGTACTTACAATCACTGTAACTGTCACAATAGTACACCTTAGGCACCCACCCGTAGTGGGTCGGACCGCTGATAGTGCAGTTCATCCCTTTGTCAGCACTGTAATCACAGTGCTGCTCGTCAGACTTGTCGATGCAGTGGTAGTAACCATCACAAACCCTTCTGGAGGGTAGGTTCTGGTAGACACTGGAAGCCCCATCCGCGTGGGCACATACTAGACTCTGACACATACCTGACACTATGTGAACTCCGGGGCACCCACAGGCTTGATAGTGCATGTCTTCTGAGGCTGAAAGCGGGATGTGTGTTACCAGAAACACCAATGAGGGCTATAGGCTTATTTTCAATTTTCAATGCATTGGCCTGAAGACTTCCATTCCGTTTCATAGGCACGTTTATTGATACTTTGATAATGGATAAACGATGAAAGTATGATTTAAGATAGAGGTAATGCACTCACATTCACACAATTCAATTTAAACTTGCTCATAAACTGGTTCCGCCCAAGATACCGTACAGTGTACAAGAGTACAAGGCAAAAATACTGAAAAAGAAAAAGGAGAGTTTGGTACCCTCTCTCTTTGTATCTAGACACTCCATTTACCTGAGCAGATGTGTGTGAAGTAGCAGTAATCAACTCTTGATGAGGATATCCGGTAGAACTCATCACTGTCCCCACCACACTGATACACCTTGTAACTCTCATCAGGGGGGACTTGGAGAAGTGCTGTCTTCCTCACGAATGATCCGACTACTTCACTTGTGAAATTCAGTTCTCCGGGGCCTGTGATTTCATTTAATGTTTTGTCTTAATTCAACTAAGTAGCTGATGATACAGATTACCAAAATTTTAAATCGTATGCAATAGTTAAAAGGTTAAATAAAATTAAGGCATTTGTGGATGAATAATGTTGAGCAGCTACCGACAAGTCATGCTCCCTAATTCCACGTCCTACGTAACTGAATCACTGCACACTCACCGATGCAGGTGATTGCCAGCGTCCTATTGAACCCTCCACAACCGTCTCTTGCTTTCTCCCCGACAGTCACACTCAAGTCTTCAGTCACGCTGAGTGAAGTCACCACGTCTTGCCATGGTGTTGTCATGGGGAGGTCACGTGCCAAGCCGAACTGGCCGAGTTCCAATACCCGGCAAAGGAGAGACGCCAGCGTGTCGTTGTGGATGTGAGTGAGGAGTCCGTAGGAAGGACACACCTGGTACTCCCTGCCCTCTTCCGATATCAACACTCTACCGTCAGCAGCAGAGATAGACACAGCGGGGCTTCCTGGTGAAACAAGATGGAAATGAGAGGGGCAGAGTCTTGAGATAAAACAGAAGTCGAAATCATATAGGAAATAGAAAAAATTGGATCTTTGAGATTAGTGATACCATTTAGCGTTGAGTAGGGTCCACTTTCGCCGCAAAATATCTGCCGACTTCGCCGTACTACACTTCTGTTGATGTTCCAATGTATTTGTGGTTTAGATCATGGTACAGTGGTTCATTCCATCTCCGATGGAAGGTGCATTGTTCAAGAGATAATAGACATGATGTTATCAAGAGAATGCGTACTCAGCGTTCACCTTAGAATGCTGTGTAGAATAGGGATTTCTTCGTCAATTTAATCAGAAATAGGACGAGTAGAGTGGTTACGAACATCTTCAATTGCTGATACAAGAAGAAACTAAAACGTGTTTTCATTTGGCATCACGAGCTTTCCTTTGGCATCACGTGACTGTCACGTGAACACAATTATCACGCACCCACCCCAACCCGTTCACGTGACTACTACGTCACAGCGCGCATATCAGGTAAAACATGTAGAGTGCGTGTCACGTGACCGTTTTTGACATTCGATACGCCTCGGAGCACCGACCGCACACTGGGGCGCAATGTTATTGTATGATACACCTAGCAGCTAGGTGGATAGTGATACGACCCACACGTAAACCTATGATACATTATATAGTAACTTTGATACGGTATATATAGGAATGTGTGCATGTTATCCTATGTAAATGTTACACAGCACACTCAGCCCCTACCGCAGCGCTAAATTTTTCGATCAAGAGTTTCTCAGCAGGGTTTACGGAAACAGTTTGCAACAAATGTAAAATCATCAATACAGTGTACACTGTACACTGTACAGTATATTTGTACATTAAACACGGTGTATACACGCAATGAAAGGCTTTAGTTTATTGAATCAGACATTGGCTTCCACGCCTTGAGATGGGCATCGTATTGTAGCAATGAACAATAACAACGGCGGGCTTAAAGTAATTCTGTTGTTCGGCAACACTCACCCGAGCCAATACTTCATACACTGAAATAATTTAATGCTGTACTAATAAGATTAAGAATAAAAATAAAGTATATCTAATTAACTATTTAACTATTAACTATGCACATTACTATTAAACTTTGTATATATGAAAAAAAAAGAACAAACTGCGAAGAGTGAACTGTAAAGAATAAAACTGTGAATCCTTAGGGTTATGTATTGTTTGAAACTACTTCTTCTTAATAAATTTGTTTGTGATCTTGATCACAGCGGGCTGCTGGGCCTCTTCTGAACTTTGCCCGGGGTCTCTGTAGGCAGAAGATGGTCCTGGGGCATCCTCAGAAGATGATGCTATATCTCGGGAACCGTAAAAGATGCAGAGCTCATCGACCCAGCGTTGGAAAGTAGAAAGATAGAACTTGCGAATAGTGACCTTAGAAACTATTTTACGTCACAATTATGACGTCATAATGACGTCACAAAACTAAGAATTTCAAATGTTGATTTTCCCAAAAATAGACGTTTTTCAACGCAATTTTTTGGTATGAAGCTTTCGAGATTGGAAAAAATGCTCCTCTTAGCGTGGAAAGGAAATTTAATGAACTTTTCAAAAATGTGGTCGAAAAGTTCTGGGCTCCCCGGCATCATTGAGATACATGCGATTGTTTGAAACACTTTGACACGAAAAAAATCCCAAAAAATTGCAAAATTTATGAAGCTAGTGGAGAGAGAACGGGACCACCCCAGAACTTCATCTTTGGATATATTGTTGGTCATATTCCCAATTGTGTTAATGAATGGGTCTCAGATAGCTTATCTATTTTTATGACGTATTTGTGACGTCATCAGTAATCCTAGGTAACGCGAATTTTTTACGCGCGATTTGACACCAAATTTCAATATCTGGGCACAGAAAAAGGGTGATATTTTTCCCAAAACCAAAACGGATTTGCTGTGATGGTCCGCGGCGGTTTTAAGGCGTTCTTTACTGTAAAACCCATGATATGAGAAAGAACGCGACGGTTAAAACTGCCGCAACGGCACTTTTTGATGCATTAAAGCTACGTGGATGCTGTATATTTCATAAGTGACGTTGCAGCAGTTTTAACCGTCGCGTTCTTTCTCATATCATGGGTTTTACAGTAAAGAACGCCTTAAAACCGCCGCGGACCATCACAACCAAATCCGTTTTGGTTTTGGGAAAAAATAGTTTAATAGTAATGTGCCGACACCGTTTTTAATGTACAAATATACTGTACAGTGTACAGTGTACACTGTATTGATGATTTTACATTTGTTGCAAACTGTTTCCGTAAACCCTGCTGAGAAACTCTTGATCGAAAAATTTAGCGCTGCGGTAGGGGCTGAGTGTGCTGTGTAACATTTACATAGGATAACATGCACACACATTCCTATATATACCGTATCAAAGTTACTATATAATGTATCATAGGTTTACGTGTGGGTCGTATCACTATCCACCTAGCTGCTAGGTGTATCATACCTACAATAACATTGCGCCCCAGTGTGCGGTCGGTGCTCCGAGGCGTATCGAATGTCAAAAACGGTCACGTGACACGCACTCTACATGTTTTACCTGATATGCGCTGTGACGTAGTAGTCACGTGAACGGGTTGGGGTGGGTGCGTGATAATTGTGTTCACGTGACAGTCACGTGATGCCAAAGGAAAGCTCGTGATGCCAAATGAAAACACGTTTTAGTTTCTTCTTGTATCAGCAATTGTAACAATTAAAACGCCGTGTTCTTGTGATATTTCAATGAATATATCATTCATCATAGTCATACATTCTGAGAAGTTAATTGGTTAGAACATACAACTGACACGCAACATATCACTACGCTCTTATCTTAACTAAATCTATAATATTGGATTAAATTAATTTATTAGAATGCACTGAATATATTATACGACAATCTACTGTCTGCTATTATGTGAAATACAATATACATTATACTGTGTACAGTGCTCGTGCCTTGACATTGCCAATTGCTGTGTATCTTGTATAATGTATATTGTATTTCACATAATAGCAGACAGTAGATTGTCGTATAATATATTCAGTGCATTTTCTAATAAATTAATTTAAAATTTATTTATAGATTTAGTTAAGATAAGAGCGTAGTGATACCCATCGCCAATAACCACAGCAGACCAGCAGATATCTGTGTGGAAATTTAGGAAAAATGAGGAAATTTTATAATTTCGGTGGAAATTTTTGGCAAAGGACAGTAAAGCTCAACTTATTTAGATTGCAAGACTTCGAAATTCATTCCGTTTTAGGTTTCTTGTAACAATCACTATGAGGTTACAATTTTGTCTACTCAGAACGTCTGGCTTCTGGGGGCTGCCGCCCCCAGACCCCTGCTGTTCATCTCAAATTCACCTCGTTTTAGGTTTCTTGTGTTAGTTACCTTGAAATTTCGGCTAAAATTAGGGTAAGAATCCTTAAGAGGCGACAATTTCATTTACTCAGAACGTCTGGCTTCTGGGGGCTGCCGCCCCCAGACCCCTGCTTGTCTTCGAAATCCATTTTGTCTTAGATTTCCTATGCCCAGCAACTTGACATTCGGCTAAATTTAGGGTAAAAATCATTATCAGGCGTCAATTACTCAATTTCATTTACATAGAACGTCTGACTTGGCTTCTGGGGGCTTACCCCCAGAAACATGCTTGGTTTTGCCTGGTTTTTCTCTTAAAATAAAGTGATACATTAGAAATAATTGCAAAATTTGAGGTCGTCCTTTGCGAGCGAAGCGAGCGGGCCACAGAAAGCATGAAAATTGGTCTGTGTGGAAATTTTAAATTTTTTGGATATGGGTAGTGATATGAATATGTTGCGTGTCAGTTGTATGTTCTAACCAATTAACTTCTCAGAATGTATGACTATGATGAATGATATATTCATTGAAATATCACAAGAACACGGCGTTTTAATTGTTACAATTGAAGATGTTCGTAACCACTCTACTCGTCCTATTTCTGATTAAATTGACTTAGAATGCTATATTAACAATTATTATTGGTATTCAGACTGCCACATTCTTTGAGCCACAGTTAGTGATATAACTCAAGGCGTTTTAAGAATTACTGATATCTGTTGGAATGAGATATAATAACGATATTTAAGTCAAATAGTTCGTTTCATTCAAACTAATGAAGATTTATTAACCGTCTAAATTTTTCAGAAATTGTAATCATTTTCTGACAGTTGCATCACCTGACGCTCCCATTATAATCATCTTTAAATCAGATTTTAAAATCATGAAATTCAAATTATTCGAATTTTCTTTAAACATTTGACGGATTAGGTATACAACAGAGTAGTTTCTGGGCGAGCACATGATGCCTACTAGCGAGCAGGATACAGCAAATCTCAAAAAGAAATTTAATTATTGGAATAATTGAACTAATACTTAAAATAATGATAAATTATTATTGAAATAATTTCTCGATACCAGACCCAATACATGAGTACTTTGTTCAGGGCAAGCAACTAGCAGTGGGCACCAATGACGGGAAGATTTTCAACCTAAAACCAACCCTTGACGAAGCAAGATGTACAGCAGCCCCATCCCTATTCAGTGGCACTGCCCTCGTTAGGGACATATTCTGGATCAGCACCTTCGAGTATGTTGCTGTTTACGAGCATGGTGATGCGATCAAAGTGGTCCATGTACAAAATGTAAGATTAAATGTATTTAACTTCTTAATACTTTTATACTTTTATAATCAAAGTTTTTACTTAGTTGATTGTGTACTCCAGTACAAGGCATTGTTACAGTATTCATGGTTATAATTAGCGAAGAATTATGTACCTTTTCTCTATGTAAATTGTACTTAGGTATAATATGAATGCTAAGTTACCTTTCCTATATCTAAGGTCAAACATTATCATTGAACTAATCTAAAGGTATAACATCAGTGACAATTCGGCCCGATTACTCCAATGTTATTGCAAAATGACATGTTTTTCATTTCAGCAAAAAGACAAGAATATTCCAACAAAATTCACTGACTTTGATGACATCTTCTACTCCGAACCAGGGCGCTGTATAAGTGTACTCTTTGCACAGATTCTGCCCTGGAATACTCTGGTTTTGGGATGCAGTCGTGGAATTGAGTTGGGTGTCATTGGGCAAGTTCCAGCCAAAACAGGGCAGTTTCTGTTCAACCTCGATGAAGGATCGCGTGCTGAAATGCCTTACGCAGATGGGGAACCTACCTACCCTGTGGGCATGTGCATTGATTACAACTACAACCAGTCTTTTGCAATCGATGAAAAGACAATAAATCCTTGCCCAGTTCTCTTAGCTTTAACGTCTGAAGGTGTTTTAAGCTCCTTCAGGCTTCTCAACCTGAACGAAGAAACATGTCTTGTCACAGCTTCTGAACAGCTGTCAGCTCTTCCTCCAAGTCGCAGTAAATCCCTGGTTAACCTGCAAAGTAGCGCTCCAAAAGCTGAGGAACCTAAAACTGAGCCTGCAAAACCATCTTTATTTGGATCTCTTCCTAACAGTGCAGCTCCCAAGGTTCCCACTGCACCGCCTTCAGCACCAGCCCCATTCTCTGCCCCTTTGCAGGGATTTGGGGCAAAATTGCCAACTGTCCCCGAAGTTAACTCGGAGAGTCAGCCATCTGGTCTTTTTGCACCTTTGCCTCAAACTCAGCCGAAAAGCCAGGAGAGTAAAGTCGTGAAGCAGCCGCTGAGTCATAAGCCATCTTTGCCAGTTGCTGCCAAACCAGTGGAAAAGCAGAACACTGCTGTACCCGAAAAAGTGAAGAAAGATCCCCAGGAAAACCATGCCAACCTTGACAGTGTCTTTGCTAAGAGCATTGATGATGAAATCAAAAAGTTTTCTGCAGAGCTCGAGCAGCATAAAGCAGCTTCCAAGCGACTTGAAGATGTCAAGGATATTCTGAGCATTGACGAACTAAAGGCAGTTGGTAGTAAGATAAAACTGCTGGAGAAAAAACTATCTGCTGTTCACGAGATCATCAGTAATATTAATAAAGACGTGTGTAACGACAAGGATACGTTGTTAGTTGCTTTAGCATCATTGGAAGATTCTAAGGGTTACTACAACTGTTACAATGACCCCTCATACATTGCCCTGCTCAAGTCCAAACCTCTGGATAAGATGACTAGGAAGTTGCGTGATGATTTGTTTGCTAAATTTGCTCAAATGCAGTCATTGGTGGATGAGCTGAACTTACAACTCGACACTGAATGGGAAAATATGCATTCTAATAAGAAGGCCACGCCCACATCCAGAACGATATATAAGACCTTGTCCCAACATCGCATTATATCCAATGAACAAGAGAAAGCCATTGATATTCTCCTCAAACAGCTGTCAAATTTGACTTTGAAACCAACAACCAAATCACCCCCTAAATCCCCAGCTGCGAAAGCGAATATCTCCAGTGAAGCAGAAAATTTTGAAAGGTGTTTTTGAAAGTCACAGGCCCAAGTCAAAAGTTGTCACATCACCTGCTAAACTGAATATTTCTAGTTTCAATACAACTTTCAGAAAACAAGATGCGTTGCCCACAATGAATGAAAATACTGCAAACGAAAGTGAAAATGAAATCGAACCAGAGAATGACAACATTAATCATATGAATGGGGATAAACCTGAACCAGTTAAGTTTGGGGTCCCTACTCTGTCTTACAGCGAAAAACCTAAATTTGACACGGATGATCCTTCTAAACTTATTGAAAGTGATGATCGAGTTCCATCTGTTGTCTTGAAATACATGCCCTCTACTCCACAGGTCATCCCAAGTTCTGAAGAAACGGTCAAGGGGGCCAAGGAACTTGTTAGTAAGATGGTTGACTTCGTGCAAAAAGAAAAGGATGCATCGTTGCCTTCCGCAGATAAATCATATGCTGAACAATTCATTCCAGTCATGAGAACCAAAGGTCCTGTCGCACCGGGGCAAGCCCCTAATGCTGTTATCCAACCAGTTTCTGCTGTAAATAAAGAAGGGGCCGTTCCCCAACCGTCTACAGGCTTAAGTTTGTTTGGCGTTCCTGCCAAGGGAGGTGTATCGCCCTCAGGTTCATCCCTGTTCGGTCTTCCCAAGACAAATTCTACTTCTCCAAAAGATACCTCAAGTGAACAAAACCCAGGTTTGTTCGGCTTTGGATCGAATCAGCCCAGTTTAGGTGTGACAAAAACTCCTGTTGTGGATGGAAAGTCAATATTCGGGGTGCAGTCACCAGCTTCAACTACAGGTCTATTTGCCCCCGTGTCAACTCCACCTTTGAATACCTCCCAACTCGGATCCAAAACAACTCCCATACTTGTAACCCCGAGAACGCAGACTCCTCCTCAAACTAATGTATTTGGGACATTGAAACCAGCAACATCGAATCGTTCATGTTCGCCATCTGATAGTTTTCCTGTTTTTGGGGTACCTGCTGCAGAGTTTGATGAAAGTAGGAAGGCTGCAAGTGAAGCACTTGATTATAACGGATCTTCAGAAGAATCAACAGAATCAAGAGCATCGTCTGCTGCTTCAGAGACTGACGCCAAGGCAACTTCTAGCACTGGTAGCACTGGACCTGATGAAGCATCAAGCCTTGCTGACGAACCTAAGGCAGAGCCAAATATCGTATCTGCTGTTCCTAACAGTGCTCCTGTTGCAGAAGTGACTGAGCCCAAAAAAGATGCCCTTTTTGCTGCTGCTGCATCATCTACGAACATCTTTGCTCTTGCTAATTCGACATCATCATCTGGCAATATTTTCTCTTCTTTTGGGAGTGACAGTGCCCTTGGCTCTGGGGGATCGACCCTTGGATTTTTTGCCCCAGTTGCAAAATCTGAGAAAGATGAGAAGAAAGATAGCTCACCGAGTATTGGTGGAAGTCTGACAAGCAGTCAAGAAAAGTCGCCAGTTACTCCTCCACAAACGACTGGGACAGAAAGTGTGCAACCTCAAGCAAACAATGACAAGAGTGTTCAGGAGAAAACTGAGAAACCTGCAGCAGTGAAAAATCTCTTCGGCTCTGATTCAAAGGAAAATAAAGATGATTTAATTATCATCAATTTTGTTAAATACTACCATCATGAATAAGTTGCTCTTAAGCACTTGAGTTGCTTTGAGATTTTCCTTTTTCGCGAAACACGATGACGCCTTATCAGAAATTTTTCAATTCGTAATTGTACCCAAATTGTACTACCTATTGTAGTTGCTGAATGCCCATAATATGTATCTATCCTAAATTACGAACTTACCAAAATAACAAGTCAACTTTGTTTTCAGATGCAAGCGGTGACGGATTGTTCAACTTGAAAATTTCTAACTCAGGAACCCAATCCTCAACTTCTCCTAAAAATGTTTTTGGCATTCTTTCTGAGAACAAAACATCATCAGATTCCTCCACCTCAGTTTTATTTGGTGCTAACAAAACTGGATCCAGCCCCTTCACTTCGAACATCTTTGCAGACAAACCTGCCACTTCCACAAACAGTCTATTCGGCAGTCCTGCTACAACCAAATCAGCAAGCCCTGAAGTCTCCACAAGTGTGTTTGGAGGTACATCAAATGCTAGCGGTGGTTTGTTTGGAAGCACCACATCAACTGCCTCAACTACTACAGCAACTGGTGGGTTATTTGGCAGTTCTACCTCAACCTCTTCAAGTGGTGGACTGTTCGGCTCTGTCAAATCCTCCGAATCCGGGGGTCTCTTTGGAACACCTTCCTCGACTGCGTCTGGAGGACTCTTTGGCTCACCTGCTGCGTCAACTGGTAGCGGTTTGTTTGCTTCTCCAGCTTCAACTGCAAGTGGTTTCTTTAGCTCGGCATCCACGACTTCTTCAGGAGGACTCTTTGGCTCTGCCACCACCACATCGTCGAGTGGTTTGTTCGGGTCTACAACTGCAACCACAACATCTAGCTCAGGGGGCTGTTCGGTACTGCGTCTCCTAGTTCGGGCAACTTGTTCGGGTCCACGACAGCTAACAACACCAGCTCTGCTGGGAATACTGGGTTGTTTGGAGCTTCTCAAACTACAAATGTGTTCGGTTCTGCTCCTTCAAATGTTTTTGGCTCGGGAACCACTCAAACAAACTCAGGCGGGTTTGGTTCAACAGGAGGTGGAGGACTTTTTGGAAGTAATACAACCTCAAATACAACAAGCTCGGACTCAGGATTCGGAAGCTCAATATCGTCTTCAGGATTTGATTCTTCTTTTGAGAATCCAGCGGAATCCATTAATGTACTTGGAATCTAATAATTATAATGACCTGAACATGATTTTTCGTCCACAATTGTGTGATACCGCTCTTAATATTTCGATAAATTAATATCGTTAAATTTGTGTTCTGACTTCTGTAACAGGACCAAGGATCTCATAACTATATTTCCCAGGATTTGGATCAAACACCGCGAATAACCAGTCTGCCTTCGGAGGTGCTCCGGCTTTTGGCTCTGCTCCTGCCTTTGGCTCTGGACCTTCATTCGGATCTACCCAAGGATTCGGATCCGCCCCAGCTTTTGGTGGTGGTGGTGGTTTTGGAGGGTCATCTGCACCTGGTGGCTTTGGAAACCAGCCAACTGGGGGCTCAGTGTTTGGTTCCAGCTCAGGGTTTGGTAATAGTTCCGCTGGCAGTGGTCCAACTTTTGGAGGTGTTGCAGCGTCTGGTGGTGGTATATTTGGGTCGAACAACACCAACAGTGCTCCCAGTGGTAAAGCATTAGTTCATTTTTCAAGCCTTTTTCATTGCTCGGCATTAAATTTATCACTTTTTATTTCTCTATTGTAATTGACTCATTTTAAGGCTCATTTTTCAATTATCTCCATTTCAGGTTTTGGTGATTTGGGCAATCAAAGCTCGGGTGGGTTCCTGAACAACAATAATAGTGGACAAGGTGGAGGTTTTCTTGGAGGCAACACCGGGCAAAACAATACCGGATTTAATAATAACTCAAACAAACCCTCTTCATTTTCGTCTTGGAGATAAACGAACTCTGTTTATAATACTGAGATGTCCGTTATGTAACTATATTCTATGTTGAATTCAATAGCCAAGTTGTTTGATTAATACCCTTGACCTTGATTCACATCAGTACAAAATGTGTTCTAACTTGACTCCTGAAATTTTCTATTTCATATTTTGAACAGATGATGTGTTGATGTACACAAAGTTGCACTTAGCAATACATTCCAACTGTGCATGTAAATTTAAGCATTCATATCTTTCAGATTGAACACGTCATCATAATGTCATATCAGCTCGTTATAGCCTTATACGGAGAGTCGAGTACTCGACGGTTTTTCCTTGGTAACGAGCCGCATCATCCCGATCCAGGACTGGGGAATGAAATTGCCGGTGATTACCGCTTAATACCGTTTTTCATCTTTTCGGACCGTTCTAATGCAAAGTACCAGTAATAACCGGTATTTTCTGCTGCATAATACTGTGATTCACCAGAATTACAAGTATCGCTTATTACCTCTTTATCGGACCCATCCTCTCAAACCTGTCAGTTCCGTGTCGGCAGCCAAAATAACCTTTTACAATGCTTATCAGGTCCATTGTTTCGCATCCTTCAATTTCAAATTCAAGTCCAAGGACGAGCATAATCCCCTGCCCTTTTATCAATGCTTATCACCGCTTTATCAGGTCCATTGTTTTGCATCCTTCAATTTCAAATACAAATCCACGGTGAAGATTACCGGTAATGGCAGTATCCAAGTAGGTCGATATCCAAATAGCCCGACTCGACTTAACTCGACGACTCAACGACTCGACTCGACTACTCGACTCGACGACTCGACTCGACGACTCGACTCGACGACTCGACTCGACTCGACGATTCGACTCGACGACTCGACGACTCGACGACTCGACGACTCGACAACTCGACGACTCGACGACTCGACGACTCGACGACTCGACGACTCGACGACTCGACGACTCGACTCGACAACTCGACTCGACGACTCGACAACTCGACTCGACGACTCGACTCGACGACTCGACTCGACGACTCGACTCGACTCCGCCTCGACGACTCGACTCGCGACTCGACTCGACGACTCGACTCGACGACGACTCGACGACGACTCGACGACGACTCGACGACTCGACTCGACGACTCGACGACTCGACGACTCGACTCGACGACTCGACTCGACTCGACTCGACTCGACGACTCGACGATCGACTCGACGACTCGACGACGACTCGACTCGACGACTCGACTCGACGACTCGACTCGACGACTCGACGACTCGACGACTCGACGACTCGACGACTCGAATCGATTCGACGACTCGACTCGACGACTCGACTCGACGACTCGACTCGACGACTCGATTCGACGACTCGACGACTCGACTCGACGACTCGACTCGACGACTCGACTCGACGACTCGACTCGACGACTCGACTCGACTCGACGACTCGACTCGATGACTCGACTCGACGACTCGACTCGACAACTCGACTCGACGACTCGACTCGACGACTATCGAATCGACGAATCGACGACTCGACTCGACGACTGACCTCGAATCGACTCGACGACTCGCGACGATTGACGACCTGAATCGACTGACGACTCGACCACTTATGACGACGATCTCGACAAAACGACATCGACGACTCGACAAGTGACGACATCGAGACGCGACAAAATGATTGAGGGAGATGACGGTTGATATTTCATATTTTGAACTGACGAGTCAGACATACCGACTTATCAAACAGAGTCGTCGAGTCGTCGAGTCGTCGAGTCGTCGAGTCGAATAGTTTCAAACACGAGCCGAGTCGTTAACCGAGTCGAGCCGAGCCGAGTCGAGTCGTCGACAGGAGTCGTCGAGTCGAGTCAACGAGTCGAGCTCGAGTCGAGTCGAGTCGAGTCGCCGAGTCGAGTCGTCGAGTCGTCGAGTCGAGTCGAGTCGAGTCGAGTCGTCGAGTCGTCGAGTCGAGTCGTCGAGTCGTCGAGTCTAGTCGTCGAGTCGAGTCGTCGAGTCGAGTCGTCGAGTCGTCGAGTCGAGTCGAGTCGAGTCGAGTCGAGTCGTCGAGTCGAGTCGTCGAGTCGAGTCGTCGAGTCGAGTCGTCGAGTCGAGTCGTTGAGTCGAGTCGTCGAGTCGTCGAGACGTCGAGTCGTCGAGTCGTCGAGACGTCGAGTCGTCGAGTCGTCGAGTCGTCGAGTCGTCGAGTCGTCGAGTCGTCGAGTCGAGTCGTCGAGTCGTCGAGTCGTCGAGTCGAGTCGAGTCGAGTCGTCGAGTCGAGTCGTCGAGTCGTCGGGTCGTCGAGTCGTCGAGTCGAGTCGAGTCGTCGAGTTGAGTCGAGTCGAGTCGAGTTGTCGAGTCGAGTAGTCGAGTCGTTGAGTCGTCGACAGTGAGTCGTCGAGTCGAGTCGTCGAGTCACTTGGATATCGACCTACGGATACGGCCATTACCGGTATCTTCACCGTGGATTTGTATTTTAAATTGAAGGATGCGCAATGGACCTGATAAAGCGGTGATAAGCATTGATAAAAAGGGCGAGGATTATGCCGTCCTTGGACTCTTGAATTTGAAATTGAAGGATGCGAAACAATGGACCTGATAAGCATTGTAAAGGTTATTTTGGCTGCCGAGTCGGAACTGACAGGTTTGAGAGGATGGGTCCGATAAAGAGGTAATAAGATACTTGTAATTCTGGTGAATCACAGTATTATGCAGCAGAAAATACCGGTTATTACTGGTACTTTGCATTAGAACGGTCCGAAAAGATGAAAAACGGTATTAAGCGGTAATCACCGGCAATTTCCATGCCATTACACACTTTTTCGAGCTAGTGGGGGCCAAGGCCCCCCTAGATTTTTTCTAGGGGGGGCCTTTTGAAGACTTCTGGGGGCCAAAATTTACATAAGCAAATTTTTCGATTTTCATAGCGTAATTTTTACTTTTCGCATAAACATACAACTAAAATGGTGTTTTATTGATTGATTTAACTATAAAACTGAACTAAATTTTAACTTCCTTTCGATGTCCACATTTTTGAGAAAATCCTAGGTAGGGCCAAGGCCCCCCCTAAGATTTTTCTAGAGGGGGCCTTTTGAAAACTAGGGGGGGGCCTGGCCCCCCCTAAGGGGGGGGGGCCGTGTAGTCCCATGGCAATTTCATTCCCCAGTCCTGGATCGGGATGATGCGGCTTGTTACCAAGGAAAAACCGTCGAGTACTCGACTCTCCGCTGATATGACATTATGATGTGTTTAATCTGAAAAATATGAATGCTTAAATTTACATACACAGTTGGAATGTATTGCTAAGTGCAACTTTGTGTACATCAACACATCATCTGTTCAAAATATGAAATAGAAAAATTTCAGGAGTCAAGTTAGAACACATTTTGTACTGATGTGAATCAAGGTCAGGGTGGGGCTGCTATGTGTAACTTAATTAGTTTAGAGTGTACATGTTATCATAACATACGGCGAATATTTTATTAACACGGCGAAATATTTTCTAAGGCGAATATTTTCCGAACACGGCGAAATATTCTCTAAGAATAAATATGTAACCCAGTAGGCGAATACTTTCCAAACACGGCGAATTATTCTCTAAGAATGAATCTGTTACCCAGTAGGCGAATATTTTCCTAACACGGCGAAATAGAGTCTACGAAGATTGTTTATAAACAGGCGAATAATTGCTTAGCATTGCGTTTGTTTACAAACATGCGACCACTTTGGCGAATATAATGCTAGTGTGGCGAATATTACCCTGCACTTTACACGCATTCTTAGAAAGTTAACGCATAGGGTGTGGCCTGTGGCGAATATCATCTTAACAATGCGATCATTTTTATAGTGTGGCGAATTCAATACCTAGTGTGGCGTTGTTCTAATCTGGCAGGGGGCTTAATATTATGATATGATAAAATATCCTATTCTTGGCGAGGCAAATGGTATCTTTTCCATGCCCACCCTTATAATAAATACATAAATATCTAGCTTTAGGTATGTTATACGCAAATAGGACACGGACTTACAGAAAGCAAGTACTAAGATATTAAGATGAAAACTATCGAAAGATGAGATATGTTAAAATGAAATGTCGAAGCATTTTCAATGACTCGATAGAATTTGTTGGTTTTAGTCCATATTTAAGAATACCTCAGATAATCAGTAATCTCTTATTCTCTCCTGAGTCCAATGTAGTATGTCGTATTATGAAGAGACGTCGTCCTGCTGCCCCTCTCGTGGAAGTATCGAGTGACGATGCTGTTTCTGCGTCTGATGATGACTTTGCTGCTCCCAAGAAACTCAAATCTAAACGAGTCTCCATCGTGCTGAGCAAGAAACAGCGAACTGGTCTGGAGTTGATAAAATGTCAGACTGCAGCAGAATCGTCGAAGCAATCAGAGGACACGGGGGACAGGTCAGAAGATAGTGCTAGCACAGGACTGAAGATATCCAATAACAGGCCCAAAAAACGTGTTCTCAGAAATAGGGAACCGCAAAGTAAACCTGTTATCAAGGTCGGAAATAACACGAAACAAAATGCATCCCGGAGTGGGAAATCTTCTACCACGAACCCTGACTTCTCTGATTTAGACGATTCCTTGTTGATAGCTCC
Organism: Beroe forskalii; assembly: GCA_011033025.1. Lineage (NCBI taxonomy): Eukaryota > Metazoa > Ctenophora > Nuda > Beroida > Beroidae > Beroe > Beroe forskalii. Next base: position 126,160 of record WFMF01000086.1, on the reverse strand, counting down.
CAAAACACGTCATAGAAAACCTTCCCGTGGTTGCAGTGCGTCTGTGGCTGAGTCGCTGCCCTCGAAGGCATGTAAGCTTCAGAAGAATGATGTTTCTCTGTCTCAATCAAATGATTCGCAAGCAGACTCAGGTTCATCAATAGCACGCCACAGTCCCTTACCTGTGAACTCTAACACCACCCACTCAGAGCAACCTAGCTTTCAGATTCAGAGAGAAGTAACGGACCCTGTGAACACTGATCATATCCCTGATATCAGTACGCAAGACAGCACCTCGAATGCAGCTTTGTTATCGAAGGTGGATAAGTCAGTGTCGATACAGTCAGCTCCTCTTAACACACCCAACCATTCCTTGATTGAAACACCTCCTGTGGTATCGCAGACATGTGATAGTGATTCTTCTAACAAACCCTCACCAGCTACTGTTACCAGATCATCAGAATCTCCTGCCCCTCTTACCACTGTCTCAGTTGTTACTTCCTCAGAAACTGTCAGCTCTTCTGAAGCCGTATCCTCAGAAAAGGCTTCCACAGCGACCCCATCAACGACTGATTTACCCTCAGAAACGGAACCCGAACCGTGTGCTTCTACCCAGGACAGGCCCAGACCCACGTTACAGGGGCCTAGCACGCGGAATAGTTCGGAGACCCTTGGCTACTCTTTCTGTCAGATCTGTCAGAAGAACATCACGTCGTACAGTGCTGAGAGGAGGACATCCCATGTCAACAGGTACTAGGTACTCTGCAGTAGCTAATGAGCAGGGGGGAGGCGATAGCAATTTACAAGGAAAAAGTTCGGGCCAACTTAATATTTTGCGACTCCCCCGTTAGCGCGGAATTATCAAATCCTCCACCCCGGTACGCTTTTTGGACCCCCTAGCTACTGCAGAGTAGGGCTGACTTGGTGCACCGGATTCCTCATTATTTTCTGCTTAGTATTGAACATGAAGACTATTGAGTATTGTGATTAACTGTTATTTGTTGTTGTAGCAAACTCCCTGGTTATGATCAAGATTTTGACGCCTAGATTATTACGGCTAACACGGCAATTGTCCAGGTGCTGTGATGCTTTGGAAAAAGTCAATAACTTTGGGTCGTCAGAAATCGAGGCTCCATCAGAGAATGCTGAAAATGCTTCAGCCCCTGCCGAACCTTCAAATCGCGAATCTTCCATCTCGAAGTATGACATTCACTGATAAACAAACTGTCTTTTGCTTTATATTTCGATACATTATATTAGCTGACTGGTATCATTCAACACCTGCTGTATTGCTATGATATGCTATGTAATGCTATCTGATTATGCTATCTGATGTTGCTATCTAATGTTGCTATCTGATGCTATCATGCACAGGCCCAGCAAGGCAGACGACGGTAGACCTGTTTGCCCTCTGTGCAGTAAGTCTTTCGCGTCCACAACATCCAGGAAACGACACCTTACAAGGTGCTGCGAGAAGCACGACAAGTCCCTGGAAACAGTCCTGCAAGACTTGAAGTAAGCTTCATTTTACACACAACTGCTTGAGTGTTACTCATGATGGGGTCTAGTTAAGAGACTTAAGTCCATACTCCATTGGCAGAATTTTCCACTGGGTCTTATTTGTGGGTCATATTCTTGAACTATTCCGCAACTATCAGACCCACAATGGCAGGTGGACGCATGCATTCCAAATTCTATTCCATTTCAGTGTAATAATTTGTGTAATGATTTGTGTAAATTTTCCTGTATCCAGGTTCCTTCCAAGTTAACCGAAAACACTTTCTTTCAGAGTACCTTCTGTGAAGAAAGAGAAGGCCGAGCCCGCTATTCTCCTACAGAAGGAAGGAGCAGTTAATCAAGCCCAAAACCGAATACTTGATGTTATCGCCAAACAGGTAACGTGTACCATTTGGGACACTTCTTTGTTGTATAAATGTATTATACGAAAGGGTCTTCTCAACATGTAACGCGCTTCAAAGTATTTCTAGTCTGTTGAGCGCGCGAGCGCCAATTTGAACGTACGAATTGAATGTGAAACCTCACGCGCGTACATACGTACGGTCAAGTTTACCGTGGGAAATTTAATCTGCTAGCTTCGAGCATTGGGCAATTATCCCCAAAAAGCGATGACCACAAAACCGTGAGGCGAGAATGAGGCATTATTTTGAAATTGACTCCTAAGCGGATCACTACATAGAGTATAGACCATTTTAAGTTACAGTATACCTTAGTGGTAGAAATTATGATGTGTACTTATTATGACGAATGAAATTATGATCGGTACTAATTATGATGAAAAAATTTTGGGGTAAAAACAAACCTTTTTGGCGAACAACCAGTGGAATTAAATTTCATTATTTTTTAAACCATTACCCGTCCCTACGAACCAAAATAGTCCAGAATCCTCCGAAATTTGATCAAAGATCATAAAATAAGCTTTGATGCCGGCTATTTTCTGACAAAATTTCATTTCTTTAAGCATAATTTACATCCATAATTGTGCTAACTTTCAACATCATGATTCATGGTGATTGGGAAGTTAATGTTATGTGAATATCATGCCTGCATATTCACATATTGTTTTTCGACCGATGTTTTCTGTGTTTTCATTTTTGATCAAATGTAAATTTGGTCTTTGATAAGGTGTGGCAGTAAGGTAGCTTATTTGGAGGTTATTTGGAGGTTAGGGCCTTGATTATCGGTATCAACTAAGGTTAGTGGAACTCCGTAATTTATGACAACTCCATGGTATTCATATCTTCAAACAACAGTACAGAATTGCCGTAGTCTGTTCAGCCATGTCAATATGATAGCACCGCAACCTTTGATTTTGAAAATTTGCTGATTGAAGACGTATTACAAAGAAGTGAAAAGGGCCTTGGAGCCAACCATAATTTTTGGGCAACATGGTCATCCTGGTTGTTTCAACATGTTTTCTAAAAGTTTAAATAATGGCTGAATTTTGAGAAAGTATAAATTACTGTATGATCTGTAGAAATTATGATGTGTAGAATTTATGATGCGTACTTATTATGATCATTTTGCGAAAATAATCATAATTAGTACGCATCATAATTTCTACCACTAAGGTATACACTTACTGTACATTAATGTAGCACTATCGTTTGCAGGTATCGCGATAAATCATTGGCGGATTGCCAACCCCTCCGTAATCATGTTTGCAGTTGTTGTACTTGTAATATAACGTGTACTATGCAATACTTAATTACAAGAAAGCTTGAAATAAGCCCCGCTATGGTTGGGAAAAGGGATTTCAAAATTCTATGTAAGCACAATAGCTAATACTCCCAATCCAATCACTTTTACCCCTCCTCCCTAATATCATTGAACCATCCCTCATTGTATCCCAGGAATCAGGTGACATTCCTGCTACGCCAGCCCTGAAGACCAGCGCCCTCGCCACCTACCGATCTAAACGTAACTCCATCTGGAACTTAGCCGGAAACAGTTCAGCCTCCAGCCACCCCACCGCTCTGTCTCACGACCACTCCCTGATAAACACTCAACTTCCTCCTAAACCTGAGCCGGCATCTCAGGAAGACCTGTCTACCACGGCACCCGACAACATGTCAATTTGTGTGGAACGAAGTGCTCTCCCCTCCCAGGCAGATATAACCCAGCTAACACAGTTCCTGGCTGATCTCGGTCGAGATAACCAGATGAAGGAACGACTGAGTACCCTCATCCATCTCAGCCCGTCGAAGGTTAAAACAGAGCGAGGCAGTGAGTCGGGGGACGAGAACCGATGTGACGATAACAAGAGTAGTGACGATAACAAGAGTAATGTCTCTATTGGTACTGATGCATACTCCCAATCGAAATGCGAGGAATCGGGATCAGTGGAAACTTCGTCCCGGTCACATGATAGGAAGAGCAGTGAAACCATGCCTGTGTCAGAGATAACTGTAGACCCAGAGCCAGAAGTTGCAATGCCTGAAGAAGCGGACGAAGAAGAAGAAGAAGGAGCAGCCAGTTGTAAGACTGAGGACAGATCTCCCAACCCCTCCGAGATCTCGGTGCTTGGCAACAGTACGGTTGCTGTTCGGACGGCGGTTGTATCCGAGGTGGCGTCTCCTGGGGTGGACTCGCCCCTCGTTGTTTCTAACCCTCAGTCTCCTTCCAACGAGGACTCGAACATGGACCTTTTCGCTGACGAAACAGGTAATTTATTCAAGTCAATCTGTCATTCTGTTGAATATCCACTACTAGAAGGGGGTCGGCCAGCGAGGACCCAGGCCAGCGAGGGCCCAGGAGAGGGACCTTCAGGCAACGGCTTCCATGCTCGCAGGCTACCTGACGAGAGTCCCGTTCCTCCCCACTGGCCACCCTGCCGGAGCAGCTCAGGATGGTGCTGTCGGTTATCACTCGTATGTCTGATATGTACTATGACTCTAAGATATGTCATCCTGCCTAATCATGATATTTACTACTCTTACGCTGATATTTCTGTTTCAGAGGCTCGGGTCGGAGAGTTCGACAGGTCCCTCCTAAACGTGTCGCCCATCACAGACCATGGTCTAGCTGAAGAGGAGGAGGAGGTGGAGGAGAGGGTCCCTGTTCTGCCAAAACCTGTCCTATCCAAATGCGTCATGACAGAACCCATTCTGTCAGAATCTGTCCTGACAGAACCCATCTCTTCAGAACCTGTTATACCGAGTTCTCTGCCGTTAGAATCACCGGTTCTTGCTGGTGTAGACACGAGTGTTCGCATTATCCCTGCGCCTCGACACTCATCCCCCATCTACCAACCCAAACTCTGCTCCTCCACAACCCGTGAGATTGAGATTTCAACCATCACCACCTCCTCTAGTAAGAGCACCCAGGCGTGTGTTGAAACCCACAACAGGTCCTGCGAAGCAGTGGTCACTACTCGGTACTCCTCTACTAACACAGCAGCGGTACAGCACACTTCCAGGAGTAGCCAGACTAACGAAGTGGAATGTAGGTCACGGGAATGTAACACGGAGCCGGTATCAAAGATCAGCGCCGAAACTCAAGCTAACGGTATGTTGTTTAATGTTTTCGAAGATGAATTCGAAAAAGAAAATGACTAATTGCTAACGTTGTGAAATATTTAGCCGGGAACTGGACCTATGATCTCTAACATAGTATCAAATCATCATCGTGACTAGCATAATGACTATGCTAAAATATACTTACATCCACATATTTCTGTAATATGGAAAATTTAATCTCTGTTCAAATAGTGTTCTCAAGGTCAATAATTCAAGTTTATTACAAATCTCCTAATAATAATGTCAAAGTTGAGTATAATTCATATGGATTTGTGAATCTGAAAGTCGTGAATTCAAGTTCATTCCTTATTTAGGTCACCATACGTGGTTTTAAAATTTAAATCTCGCGAAAGCCAACTGTACAATTGTAAGTTACTGTACACCTGTAGCACGTGTATTTCACTACCTCCCCTCTTCAGGAAATCGGAGTCTCATGTCCATGATGGCACGCCTCAAGGACCACGCTACCTTGTAGCACGTGTATTTCACTACCTCCCATTACAGGAAACCGGAGTCTCATATCCATGATGGCACGCCTCAAGGACCACGCCTCCTCCTCCAACGTAACCGTGCTCTGCTCGGACGGGCAGCAGAGACACGCCCACCGTGTGATCTTGGAGCTGTCCTGCCCGAACCTGCTGCGGGACCTGGTGGAGGTGTCCTCGGAGAAGACTCTGGAGGTTGGGCTGAGTGGGGAGGGTACAGACCTACTCCTGGAGTACCTGTATACTCACAGGATAGAGAAGGAGTGGGTGGGTCAGGAGGTGCTGAGGGAGCTCCACGGAGTGGCTGACAGGTGGGATGGACTTAGAAATAGGGGGAATAAGGTGGGATGGACTTAGAAATAGGGGGGGAATACATGGATAGAATGGTGTATTGGTTCATGACCGCCCCTTATTTTTGTTTAGAATTGGGTGACACTCTCTGGATTGATTTGATGAATAACCCCCAACTCCCTAAGTTTCTTAACTCATCAATGGACAACTGATTTGCAGTTTGCTGTCCTACTGAAACCCTCCTCCTCTTCCTCAGGTACTCCATGTCGGAGCTAAAACGTCACCTCCACGAGAAAGAGAGCAATGAGAACATTGAGATCAGGTTGGAGCGGGAGACAGGAGGGACACTCTACCTCAACCTTTCTACCAGAGAGGTGCTGTCCCTCTCTGAACAGCTCATGTCCCAGCAACCTCACCTGTCCTTCTCTGCCTCTTCCGCGGGCAACTTCACTCAAGGAAACTACAAGGAGGAGGAGGAGGAGATGGGTGGTAATGATCGTAGTATCCAGGACGAGCAGCTGAGTCACATCAACGTCAACGACCAGGCTCTAGGGGGTAGTATTAGCGAGGATCAGCTCAATGCTGACATCAGGAGGGAACACTGTGATGATGCCAGTAGGGAGCAGCAATGTAGTGCCAATGTCAGCAGTGATTACCACCTTAATGGGGGTGATTCCATGGACGGAAGCAGGTTTTCTCAGGGGTTCCCATCGTTCCAAGAGCACACATTCGGCAACAATAACTGGAGTATATCCGAGGAGTTCGGGGGTATCCCTGGCAACACGACCCCGTCGCTTGACAACGTGACATCGTCATCACGTGACCGTAGTCCTACCCTAGCAGTGGACGGGAATACGTCACCAGGGTCCCGGTTTGGAAGGGTTTCCTCACCAGCTGCTGCTGTGAAGGATGATCAGGATGACTTGCCTTCAACTGGTTAGTTTGCGTTTTGGGTGTGTGGTGAATCAGCTTATATAGTTGAGGTGGTGAGTTATGGTACAAATATTCTAACTAAATATGTATACACACTACGATGGCAGTCAAATTAATGAGTCAATGTATGATATAGCAAATTATGCCGCTTTGATATCAGGGATATTATTTTCAGGATTATTAGCTGACTTTGGCAAGGATAAGACCACAGAAAACTCGTCGAAAGATGAAGAGGTCTTAACTGATGCCGACCGAAAGTAAGTTCAATTGTTCATACTTCGCCATAATTAAGGATGAAGGACATCAGAAAATGGAACAATCAGATGTCTCCTATAGAGCTTCCTACTTTTGCTTTGTTAGTTATAAAAAGTGTTTCAATCTCGAGTTAGTCTTCTAGTAACCTTAGCTCCTTCTCAGAGCCAAGATGCTGATCGAAGACGTGGAGTTCCTCGACCTTGTCAACAACTTGGACGACATCATTGTCAGCACCCCGCTCTCCCTCCTTGATCGTCTTGACCTGCCGAACGGCGGAACTCTTGACAACACCCACTTCCGTCCCAACACCGCAACCCCCTCCTCCTCCCGCCTACCACCAGATGAGAAACCTGACGTCATTGACATCAGCAACTTCTCTTCGCTATCAGAATCAACCCCTCCCCCTCCTCCTCCTCTTTCTTCCTCCCTATCTTCTCGTCCGATTAGAAAAACCTACCGAAGGAAGAATAAGTCTGACTCTAGCACACCAAACCTAAGTCACAATGCTGAAACACCAGAGCAGAGTCACGGTGCTGCTGATACCTCTGTCTATCAGAAGACACCAGCTTTCAAGGACTTCGATACGCCGCGTCTCAATTCCGAGGTCAATAAGTTCGGAATGAAGCCGTTAACTAAGAAGAAAGCGATAGCAAAACTTGAGGAGATCCACAGGTTTACTAACAAGAAGTTTCTCAAGTGTCCAGAAGGAAATGCTCCAGACACCGGTGTCGATATTCCTGATAAAATACAGTGAGTTGGAATCTTTTTTAATTTACTTTACAATGACTAATTATTATGGTGTTTAGTGAGTGAGGAATGAAATATAATCATATCAAATACATGGGTTTTAATAGGTGTTTGTTTCAGGAAAAGAAATGGAAAAGCTTATAAACTTAACGGCACGTCCAAAACTTCTAAAAGGAAGAATGAATCGGATGATGAATCCAGGTATGGATCAACTTGGTTTTTAAAACCGTAATATGTTATCCAATACTCCTATATCACTTATGCGACATTTCCCTATAAAGTTGAGTTTTTTTTAAGTCTAAACAAATTCGAAGGCTGTCTAGACATTCAGAATTTTCCTAGTCTCGTACTCCGTGTACGATGGTGACTGTCAGTTTAAATAACGTAGAAAGGGCGCTGGTGGAGATTTCAGAAAAATTCTCGGAATCACAACTCTTTGAGCACCCCTTTGTTGAATTATCAAAATACAGTCACAAAATTGATTTTTATACCTAACATAGTTGACTGGGAAGTAATTTGAGCAAAATTATCTGTCAAAGATTATCCACTTCAGTTTGATGTGGTGTAATGCAAGTGGAAGACAAAAACAATTTCATCATGTTTTGAATATTATTTAATGTTATTTAGGCACGGTCTCAACTGATTCGAGTGCACCCTCACAAACATTTCTTCCATTCTCTTCGGTGTTTTTGCCTGGTGCAAAAACCAAGTCTCATCAAAGGGCCCACACCTTTTGTACCCCTCAAGTTCTAATGCATGATGCTGATGCAACGGATCCACTCCATACGTCCTATTGAGATTGTAAACCAGCCACCCACAAAAACGATCCTCTGGCTTGATTGGCTCCGAGAGCACGTCGTCCGGGAGCGTTTCCATGGCACCCCTGACAACGTCACGTGACATCACATAGCCCGGCTCCTGAACAGTACTTGAAGGGGTACTTTTCAACATCCTCTCCAAGTGTATGGAATTGACAGTGCCCGGTGTAGAGTCGCTGGTGTGGCAGGGAGTTCCTTAGCTGACTCAGCAGCACCGGCAAGTTCACCAGGACATCCTGATCTGTCTTGAAGAAGAAGGTGTAGTTGGAGTGAGAGAGACTCTGTTTCATAGCCCACAATACTTTATACTTGAGCGAATCCCGTCCTTCTTCCAAATCCTTTATCACGTAAATATCGTGATAAGTTGAATTTTCCCTTTCCAGTTCTCTTTCCAGTCTTATTGTCGACGACTTAGCAGCCCCTATTATGAACATGGTCTTGATTCTACCAACCTGGTTCGGAATCCTCGATACCGGGGAATCTGAGATCTGAATCCCTGGTATTGGGAGATCTGATGAAACCTGAATCCTTGGTATTGAGGGATCAGATGAGACCTGAATCCCTGGTATTGGGAGATCTGATGAGAGCAGAATCCCTGGTATCGGGGGATCTGACCAGCGGCTGACGTTGAGCCACGTGGACCGAATAGCTGCTCGCTGGGCAAAACTTTGCGGTGTGCTGGGTATAGCAATCACCAGGAAGTAGGACGGCTGTTCAGGAGTTTGAGAAAGTTCGGTATTATCATCGCGCACTGTTATTGGAAGCAGAAATTCGGCGTTTGAAAAGGTACATCTGATCTGCAGCATGCGAATAATCGTTATAGAGAATACCAGTAGCAGTGGCAGCCACCACCTTTTAGCTTTGAATGACATTCTGAAATATCAATTAAATGGAAGTGGTAGTTTGAACAGGTAATTTCCTAATATCGGACATTATTATCACGGACATTACATTCAAAGTCTATAACAGTCACGCTGAGCGTGAATATTCAAATAATTAATGTCTATGAAAATTATTGTGCCCAACCACAACCTCGGGCACATCTCGGCACATTTCGGGCACGAGACACACCTGGGTCATATTATAAACAAGCTCTAGCAGAAGGTTCAGATTACGAGACTTGCTAAATACTTGAATATAAGGAGATGTTCCAGAAAAAAAGATCAAAAATGCATTACAGACTCATACACAGACGCACGAACACTTTGAAATTGTTAATATAGATATTTGAACGAAGGCATTTAGTGAGATACTATACGCATCCAGATCGGGAAATGGGATATCAAATACTAAACAAAGTCAACTGAGCCCCTATCAGAATTAAATGTTACACTCGACCTCTGCTAGGAATCAAATGGAGCTTTCCCTTTGAAAAATAAATACTCAATATACCTTATCATAATATCACATCAAAAACTGGTACCTAAAAAGTTGACTCATTTGCCAATTTTGAGCCTGCGCCTCGTGCAATAACTCAATAATTCTCTTTAGCGTATTCCCTGCGATGTTTAAAGCGTATAACAGTGCCGGCCAGCTGGCCTGGACGCGAGCGTGACCTACACAATCACCTAGTAGCCCAGTTAAGGGGTTACTATTTCTCTAGTGCAGCAAGGTGGGTTCCAGTCGAGCTCTCCGTTGTGGAGAGTTGCCATCAACCCCCGCAAGGGGAGGGGGTGGCCAGTGAACATTGCCCAAAAAAAAAACAAAAAAAAACATGAAGATACACAGTTGACCCATCGCAGTATGAATTGAAGATGATCGTTTTAATATTTTCGCGTATTTTTGTTCATATTTTTCGCGTGTTCTACAACCCGTCAACCCGAATCAAAATTTTCCGTTTTCATCCCAAGTCGGCTATTTTGTAGTGAAATAGGATATTGTTCTTCTGAAGCAAAGAAGACGTATTTGTGGCTTTTTTGCCCGTGTTTGTCTGCGTGTCAGTATGATTTCTAAAATGAAATATCCAGTTGCTATAATGCTAGAAAATCAAAAAACCACCAGAGTTCCAATTCACCCTTGGAACGTGCCAGTAACGACGATTTAGTATTAAATACCATATTCCTATATCTGCAAGGTATCTAGGGACTTAAAATATACCTTAGGAGGTGTATTTATTTGGGATAAAATTTCGGTGTTTCAAATTATGGTAAATTGAAAATATGGGGATTTTTCAAGTCATTACTCTTGTTAACATATGATAATGACGTCATTTCTAACTTTCATGGTGGATGAAAAATGGTGATTTTTCTGAAAAATCCCCAAATTACATCCTTAATATAAATAAACCTCCTAAGGTAGCACGTTTGTGTCATTTGTTTCGTGATGAACTTTTTGACCTCTAACTTGGTCGTTCTCCTTATTCTCAAGTCTTACAAACATCATAATGCAACGTTAACTATTCCTTTCAGCTCAGAGAAGGAGTGCCCAGTGGGTGACATCACGATCTCGGGAAAGGTACAGAAGTCCGCCTTATCGGAGGTTTCTCGGATGATAAGGGAACTGATAATATCTACTGAGGATCTCTACTGTAAGGTCCTTCAGTACGAACCGATTGACATTCTGCAGATCAAGGTAAAATAGCGACATGGTTCAGCTATTATCTCACTGTGTTATTATTTCAAGTGTATGTTTCACGACAATGCGTGTGGTATGTGAGGATATATCAAAAGTTCTTAGACAGTACAATAAGCAGGGTCGTTCACATATTATCATTATTACGTAATCATCTAGGGGGAGGCGTTATTTTCAAATGTGAATGATTCCTAAAATCCCTTTGAAACTGCAATTTCCCCTCAGAGTCTCCTGAAACGTAGGACGAGTGTCCCGCTAATAGCACAAGTGCTGGATGACCAGGGGATAACGTACTTCAACTCGGAAACCAAGGCCAAGGGCGGCTTTGGGAGGGGGCGCAAGAAAGCGAGGCGGAGTTAAGCCAACCAAGGCCAAGGGCGGCTTTGGGAGGGGGCGCAAGAAAGCGAGGCGGAGTTAATAAGCACCCGCAGTGGATTGGTGATGTTAGCAGTTAATCTTAGAAGACCCTTTTAGTAGTGTTAGTTGGCAGAAGAAGGGAAGTTTTCAAACATAGGATATTTGGCAATTTTTAACAATTTTTTATTGTAACCCGAGACCCGAATAGGTTGTTATGAGCTTTTATTGTACTGGTTAAATTTATTGTGTGCCCGATATTGATAACTATAATATTTGTTTGATGTGCACTAATTTATTAGGAATTTGAGATTAAAGTAGATTTCTTGCTTTTCAGATCAGTTCTTTTGATCACTAATTAATCCCTGATAAGCTTCAAAAATTTACTTCGGCATAACCTAACCCATCATTTCAGATAATTTGACATCCTTGACTTTATTTAAGTGGAGTGATGAATTTAATAGAATATTAGATTTTGATTTGATTTTAACACTGACGTTTGTAATGATAGAATGATTTCAAATTTGACTTATTCTTTTAATATTTATTTTGAAATGTTGATCATTTTCGAACCGGTTTAGACCTACCTGATGTAATAAATATGGCAATAAAGCTGAATATTACGCACTAATTAGGGCCTGTCAAAATGTAGCGAACAAAAACTAACTTCATTTGCCAAATTTCCTCCACTTCGATTCTAATACCGATTATAAATAGCATTAAACCGATAACAGCATCGATTATCTATAATTAATATTTCTGTTATTTTTCGATTAAAATATCAGGACTCTGGATTACATAACTGCATGGTTATTAACCGAACCTTCTCTCGATACCTAGGTAGGATGGTTAACAACCGGCGCCTAGCCCTGCCGAACCCGCACCTTACGGAGGTATCGGAGGACTTCCTCTACCACCTCGGACTCTCCACTCACGACAACCTCGCTGAGATGTTCGGCGATATCAAGGTATGTGCAGAGAATTAGAATTAGAATTAGAATTAGAGTTAGAATTAGAATTAGAATTAGAATTAGAATTAGAATTAGAATTAGAATTAGAATTAGAATTAGAATTAGAATTAGAATTAGAATCAGAATTAGAATTAGAATTAGAAACGTTCGCGGTGTGTACAATAGAAATATCACGGCATAATTATGTGCATTAATTCTCAGTAATTATCCAGGCTCAGTTTAAATCCCTTTCAGTTTATCGTGATGGGTTGCTCGACCAGTACGATGTTGGAGATGGCTAAGTATGCCCGGACTGAGCTGTACCTGCCCACTGAACGACTGGAGAACCTGTGCCGGTCAGAGAGATACGGCATCTGGAAAGTGGGGCCGCTCCTTGTTGTCGCGGTGAGTGTCAATAAATGAACACCACTTGAAATGTGTGTCAAATGAACATTTGAAATGTGATTGCTTTAGCATCTCGCAATACGTTAGTAGAACTAGATGGAAGATATAGCCTGTTTTGATGGGCGATGGTGCTTGTGGGCGTGCAAAACTGCGCTATTCGCTGGGGCTTAGAGCAGTTTTACTACAATACCACATATCCAAATATGTTTTTGATAGCAGTTGCTGAGTATTAAACTTCTTCAAATACCACTATTCCCTCAGCACGGTGTTGGAGGTACAGCTATCACGATCCTACTACACGAGCTGTTTAAACTGGTACACTACAGCCACGCTACTAACGTTATCTTCGTCAGGGTGGGAACCTCCGCCGGCATAGGTACGTCTATTCGAAGCTGATCTCTGTCACCTGATCTCTGTCACATGATCTCTATCTCCTGATCTCTATCACCTGATCTCTATCACCTGATCTCTATCAACTGATCTCTATCACCTGATCTCTATCACCTGATCTCTATCACCTGATCTCTATCACCAGATCTCTATCACCTGATCTCTATCACCTGATCTCTATTACCTGATCTCTATCACCAGATCTCTGTCACCTGATCTCTATCACCTGATATCTATCACCTGATCTCTATCACCTGATCCCTATCACCTGATCTGTGTCACCTGATCTCTATCACCTGATCTCTATCACCTGATCTCTATCACCTGATCTCTGTCACCTGATCTCTATCACCTGATCTGTATCACCTGATCTCTATCCCCTGATCTGTATCACCTGATCTCTATCACCTGATCTCTATCACCTGATCTCTGTCACCTGATCTCTATCACCTGATCTCTATCACCTGATCTCTATCCCCTGATCTGTATCACCTGATCTCTATCACCTGATCTCTATCACCTGATCTCTATCACCTGATCTCTATCACCTGATCTCTATCACCGGATCTCTGTCACCAGATCATTATCACCTGATCTCTATCCCAGGAGTAGCACCTGGTACAGTGGTGGTAACGGAGAACGCACTTAACTCATCACTCAGGAAGGAGCATAGACAGGTATCAGAACTGTAGATAATTAGTGATCGATAATCACATGATTTTCGAAAACTCCTGATTCTAAAACTTCTCGTATCATTTAAACGTTTTCAACTATTACCCCCTAAAATGATATTGGATGATTATCACATGCAAGTAGCGACGTAGCGTCATGATAAAATAGTGTATAATATTTAGTGGTTGATGAACGTTGGACCGTTTCTTAGCATATTGGCTGTACCTAAATTTCAAAGCTTTTGAAGCATTCAAATTTGTTGTTTTCCTGTCAAGCTCTTGCCAGGCATGAAGACATAACAAGTAATACGAATTCCTCTCGTATCAGGTGGTTCTGGGGCAGGAAATATCCCGACCCACCATACTGGACCAGGTGCTGGCTCAGGCGGTCCTCATGTGCCAGAACGACCCCAACATACCTACACTCCTAGCTAGTACCCTCTGTGCAGATGATTTCTACGAAGGTCAGCACATTCCTCAGACCTTATAAGGTGTTCTATTTTCATGAGAAATTAAACAGAATGCTGCCTCAGTATCTGCGGCCGCGTGTCACACAATTTTATATGTTACAACTTACAGTTACACAGGTGTCAACCAAGTTTGAATAGGGGTTGTTAAATACGTGAAAAAGTACGCGCGTCGCCCTACCTAATAACATTTTGATATCGTTAACATTTAACTTTAAGGTGCGCGACATTTACACAGATGACAATACAAATTAATCATAAGGATAAGGTTTAAAAATACATTTTGACTGAATATTGCACTCCCAAAAAATACGGCAATTTTCAGAAAACATTTCTCGTATTTTTGCCTTGATTTTTAATTCTAGGTCAGGGAAGGTTTAGTTTACAGCCATGGGGATTCCTAAGACTTTCATGATTCCAGGTCAGGGCAGGCTGGACGGAGCATTCTGTGACTACACAGAGGACGATAAGATAGAGTACCTGAGGAGAGCCTACCAGCTGGGGTGCAGGAACATCGAGATGGAGTCCTGCTCCTTCGCATCGCTCTGCCATCGAGCAGGTGCAGACGTTTTAACTATCTATTATCGTGATTTTACTTATTTTTCATTATTTCTGTCACTTTAATTAACCAATTATTTTAATGATTACTTACAACTTGAACTTGTGTCGTAGAACTTGATCAAACGAGCCTTGTCCGGCGAACTCAGTAGTCAGTGGATATATTGAAAATGATCAGGGGTTTCGTAGAGATCAAACTATATTGCTTGACGGTGGGCATAACATGAGGTGGGCATAACATTTTCAATAAGGACTTAGGTTAACATAATATAATTATAATGAGATTAACATATTATATTGTCAATTAACTCAATAGTTCATGTCAACTTTCAGGGGTGCGAGGTGCCGTCGTGTGTGTTACTCTCATAGACAGACTACAATCCGACTTGATGACGGCTGCGGATGTCCAGAGGTAACAAAAACTTTGCCATCAAATTTATGTAATTAAAATTAAGCCGCCAGCCAAAGTTCAACTTCAATAGAGCGCTAGATAATCCTTGGAGTGAAAGCGTGAAAGAGAAATCAGTTATCTGCACTACTCCCCCTGTCAGGTATGACGAGTTGGTGAGACGGCCCCACCAACTCATTGTCAAGTTCGTAAAGCGACAGCTGGGTCTCAAGATCAAGGAAAGCAAGCAGCTCGCGGCTCAAACACAAGCATCGTCCACCCCTCCAGCGCAGCCCCAAGTTGTCACCTCATAATATAGAAACCTGATCAGACTCCGATCTGGATTAACCAGATTATCTCATCCTTCCCGAATCCTGAATATCATCAGACCGACTTGTTCTGAGACCGCGAAGTCACACATTCCACCTGAATCCACAACCTTATATTCAAGTTCAATCTGTGGATCTCGAAATATCCGGAACTGATTAAGTGATTTTGAAATCGTTAAAACTTGAACCTGAATATGAAATCTAACGACTTTATTGTGATAATTCGAGGCAGACTGATTGGAAGGGTTGGAATAACGCAATGCGCAAACTGCAGCTGAGTTGACCTTTTTCGAGACTTGTTACTTGGGGATTTGGGAGATTTGCTTTGCAGATAACATCTGAAACAGAAAATGCGAGGGGGAGGAAAAGGGGGTTGAATTTAATGGCCAAAATTCCCATCCCCTGCGCCTAAAAATTGTCGGCGCAAATCTGTAAAAAGCTATGCGACATTTGGAATTGGAATTTTGGATTGATATTTCGCCTCAAATCCCCCAGCTTTTTACTGATTTGTGACATTTTCGCGCATTTATACTATTGAGACAGGAGACTTGGGATTTGGATGTGGCCGAATGCTTGTTTTGGCCTTCACATATTGATATATGGCCTTTTAGTTTTAGTTGATTCTAAAAATCTTATCACGAAAAATATTATAATTAAGCACAGCTGTGCACAGATTACAGCAAATGTATTATTCGAATAGAGGGGGAATATCATTTTTCAGTTGATTTTGATTTAAAGTTCTACTTAAATTGTCAAGTTAAAGATGAATGGGTTTTTACTACTTCATCTTATCCTTATCAGCTTGCACATTCTCCTCCATGTTGAAGTTTTAATTCATTTAAATCATGAATTTATTAATTATTGTCCGCTTTCAGTTTCATCAATTTCAGTCAGTTTCATGCGGTAAACTTAGTCCTAATTAATTATAGAACCCTCTGACGTTTTCATGCGGGTCTATAATATATAGACACTTGCCTGATCGGGTCCATATTGGTTTAAACCCTCGCCCTACGGGCTCGGGCCAAAACCGGATACATCCCTCGGGCTTACGCCCTCTGGAAGTATCCCAAAATGGACCCGATAGGCGCGAGTCTATGTATTTGATAACGGTGGCAGTTCGAACTGCACTTTGCACGTCTTTTATTTTTTGTGTGCGCGGCGAAAGTTTGCGCGGCGTACAGACATATGAATAACAAGTACGCCGCGCAAACTTAAACCGCGCGCACAAAAGACGCGCAAACTGCAGTTCGAACTGTCACCGGTAAGGAAGTTTTTGAATCCAATTTCACAATCACATGATGATGAAGCCTTGAATTATTTCATTTTTCTCTCTTCAATATGATTCAGATCGTTTTACTTTTGACTTTCAAATTCGATTTGATCATATTCAATATATTGATGTCATGGGAGCAGGGAGGGGTAAAGTGAAACAGCTTTTATGAGTTAGAAACAAAATTGAAGTATTTTCACATATTCAATTACATAATTAATATCCTTAATGAGAAAGAACGCGACTGCTGCAATGTCACATTCACTAGTTAGTAACTCACAGTCACAGTCACTAGCTAGTGGAACACTAGGCAGTGACTCACTAGTTAGTGACCAACTAGTTAAAATGATTCACTCTTTAGTGACTCACTAGGTACTACCTAGTGAGTCACTACCTAGTGAGTCACTAACTAGTGAGTCACTACCTAGTGAGTCACTACCTAGTGAGTCACTACCTAGTGAGTCACTAACTAGTGAGTCACTACCTAGTGAGTCACTACCTAGTGAGTCACTACCTAGTGAGTCACTACCTAGTGAGTCACTACCTAGTGAGTCACTACCTAGTGAGTCACTAACTAGTGAGTCACTAAATAGTGAGTCACTAACTAGTGAGTCACTACCTAGTGAGTCACTAACTAGTGAGTCACTACCTAGTGAGTCACTACCTAGTGAGTCACTACCTAGTGAGTCACTAACTAGTGAATCACTACCTAGTGAGTCACTAACTAGTGAGTCACTAACCAGTGAGTCACTAGGGGGAGGGGGGGGTCTGGCCAATGCGGACGTTGGGGGGAGGGGGTGTTTGGCCAAATGCGGATGTCCGCAATTCATGGAAAATAGTGGGCGATTTGACGGCTATTTCACTAGAAAATCATGCAATTTCGGGGCCAAAAATGATGAACCAAAAATGATGAACCAAAAAATTTCCAGGAAAAATGCGGACGTCCGGGGGGAGGGAGGGGTTTCTGGATTGCGGACGTTTGCGGACAAGGGGGGAGGGTCTAAAATGGCCGAAATTTTGCGGACGTCCTTTATGGATGGCCCCAAAGAGGGGGTTGAAATTTCCAGAGGTTTGACCCAGATGAAGCTATGGTGATACCAGAAGTATTTTGATCAGAAAATATGTGATTATCATCAATACGGAAAATTAATGGGCTGAAAGTAAATAAATTATAATAACACGCATAAAGTTAAAAATAGCACAAAAATATGCGTAGTATAAGTACAGCTATCGATATTAAATAATGGGAATGTCAAGGGGATCGGAAAATACGTCGACTTTCGTTCACACAATTATTGCCACACGAATAAACGCTGGAAGCCATTATTGAATATCATTAAAATTATCCGTAAGAATTTTCTCAATCGAACGTATTTTTCGACCCCCCGATGTAAATTCAACTTCGAGACATGTGCATATTTTGATGCACAAAAATGTCATTCTCCGGTTCAGTCTCTTGAAGACAGTTAATAGAATTAGAATAAATAAATTCATCCATGCATTGATTAATTAGTTAAACTTAATGATAATAGAATCTTCCAACATTTGTTAAAACAGACTTTCAAAGTAAATAGCTTACAGCAAACACAATATACGTCAGCGGAATATAATATTTCAAAATATTGATTTCAAAAACAGGAACAACAGTCAAAAATAAAGTTCATAATTCCAGCATAATAATAACAATTGATATAATTCGAATTCAAATAAACACCCAGATATTTCGTGCTGCAATTGGAAGTAGGTACCTTATTGTTTATTGGCTTTTATTAAGGCATTTTTAACAGGTCCTATGGACAAAAATCGAAACATTTTGGACCATTTTAACTGGCCCCTTGGTTGAAGATGGCAGCCATGGCACCATGCCAAGGATCTTATGCTCTGAAACAACCACTGAACTAAACTAACATTCAACAAATTGCATCTAAGGACCCAATTCCCGGTGCAATCTCATGATTCATGTCATTAAAATACATTAAATTCTGAGTCAGTCAAAGAACAAAATATTCACCAAAAGTTTTTTATCCACCAAAAGTTATGGGGTTGCCCCCTCCAAAATTTGATACTTTTTCTGAAGCATGGCAATTCTTGATAATTTTCACAGGATCAGGTGTTGCCACCTCTGAGAACGATTTCAAAAAGTTCACAATCATGCGTCATTAATCAAGAAATATATTGGCGGGACAGCTAAATCTAGGAACTGATGTCTGATGACAGAACCGAAAAATAAATTCTTAACTTAATAAGGGCACAATTTCCATGATATCGAAGAGGGAAAAAATCAGTTATCATATATAACGTCAATCACTCCATTTGCTGAATAAGTTATCCACGTTTCGTCGAATACAGACAAAACCAAAAACGGCATATGCTGTGGCAGGAATGGCTATTTAGCGAAGCCGGTGTGACCTGGAAATCCGTAGTTCCGCGAGGGATCCTTGGTGTTTCTGTACTGGATAGCGAGGATGATCCCAATCAGCTGAAAGGAAGGAAATGATAATAATACGGAGAAGGGGTGACAGGAAAAGTTCCGTAGTGAGTATTGCTAAATTATTTAGAATCGTTTTTTTAATCGATCGGGTCGCTCGATCGACCGAGCGCGCGTGATCCAATCCGCGCGCGCGATCCAATCCGCGCGCGCGACATAATATCTTGCTCAGCGCATTCGTGATGACATTGAGGACATCGCGCGTGCGGTAAAATGACAGCAAACCATTCCGAATACGAGATCACACACCTATACCTTGCATAGCATTGTCAAAGGTAGGTGATTATACCGCTTCAAGAAGCTCATTAACCCTCCATATCATTGACTATACACGTACCTCAGTAAAGGAGAAGAATAGCCCTACAGCGCCCGACACCTTGACCGCATAGGAGAACTGTTCTGACACCTTATCTCTACATGCGTAACATCCGGCTATGATGGCAGGGCTGTCCTGATCCTCAGCTGAGCTTTCGTCTTTTTCGTCTGTATCTTCAGGCTTAAAACAATCCGTGTCGCTTGCCTTGTAGACGCTGTAGGGTGGAGAACAATAAAAGTAAAACGCCCCTCAATCTTTGATTAAAGGACTATCAAATCATGACAAGCCCAGAAAACGAAGAGGTCTTGTCACTTTACACCCAGAAAAATAAGAGGTATTGCTACTAACTTACTAACCTAGCACAGCAGGGGAGAGCAGAGCAGTTCATGGGAGGGAAGTAGGTGTCAGTAACGTTGTGGTCGAACCCACAGCAATCCAGCGCGCTCTGTACCTCGACACGGCTGTTAAGGGAGAGGGAAATAATGTCTTAATGTGAAATGACGGGTTAGAGAGGTAGAAATAGTGTGAAATGACGGGTTAGAGAGGTAGAGATAGTGTGGAATGACGGGTTAGAGAGGTAGAAATAGTGTGAAATGACGGGTTAGAGAGGTAGAAATAGTGTGAAATGACGGGTTAGAGAGGTAGAAATAGTGTGAAATGACGGGTTAGAGAGGTAGAAATAGTGTGAAATGACGGGTGAGAGAGGTAGAAATAGTGTGAAATGACGGGTTAGAGAGGTAGAAATAGTGTGAAATGACGGGTGAGAGAGGTAGAAATAGTGTGAAATGACGGGTTAGAGAGGTAGAAATAGTGTGAAATGACGGGTTAGAGAGGTAGAAATAGTGTGAAATGACGGGTTAGAGAGGTAGAAATAGTGTGAAATGACGGGTGAGAGAGGTAGAAATAGTGTGAAATGACGGGTTAGAGAGGTAGAAATAGTGTGAAATGACGGGTTAGAGAGGTAGAAATAATGTGAAATAACGGGTTAGAAGGGAGGAAGAAATAAGGAGACGGGTTAGAAGGAAAGTTGAAATATTTGAAATGACGAGGAAGCAAGCAATGAGATAACTCTACTCAAGTCAATGAAGATCATGGAGTTCGGATATTATATCTCGAGTAATCACGCTTTAAAAGCATGACAATAACATCACAATACCTGTAACCTTATCATGAACCCAATATAACACATGGCAGTAACCTCTGGTTGGAAGCGTGAGTCCAGGTCTTGTTGAGGATGTTGTCTCGCTGGTTGTCATTGAGGGCCACCAACGTAATGGATGAGAAGAATTGCACGGTACACAGCAAACCTAGAACTACCATGTACTGGAGAGAGCTGTTAAGGAAAAACAAGGGCCGAGTTGTTGTTGAAATGCGTGTTAAATACGTCAAAAGTGTAGCTTAATAATAAGCTTAATAAGCTACATAATAAGCTACTGTAGTTCGTAGATTAAAATAACTTAATAAGCTACATAAGAACATAGACTGGATTATAATTGGATACATGTTAGCTTCGATCCTTCTCTTGAGATGCATGTAACTGTAGGAAGTCCATCAGTATAATCAGTAAAATCAGTAAAATCCTCAGCTTCAAACTTCAAATGCGTCCATTTATATTATGTCACATGATATTATAGTAAGAGCAGAGGTCTTAAGTAAATCTGCTGTTTTGAATCCTTCATTTTGTGATAAACTATATTCCCTTCCTAATTTCAAATTCATGTACTATACTATATCTTTGCCCGTTAATTGCCCCCGAACGCAAAATTTTGACTTTGGCTAATTCTATAGATCTTAGGGCGTGAAGTACAATGTACTTTGTCCCACCCTCTAACTCTAATTAGTTTAGCTGCTATGAGCGATTGAAAATAGGTAGGGCAGCAGAGAATTCATGTTTACATACCATAATTTGGATAAACGGCAATCTTTGATGCCTCATAATAAGACTTCTGAACAATCAATTTTGACCAAAGTTTTTTTGGTGAGTGGGTCAAAACATTGTCTAGATGATAAAATGGTTGCCGAGTATGTTAAATCATTTTTACCGATGAATAATTGCATTTTAATTTACCGCATGAATATCCACTGTTGCCCTATATATATTTTGTTAGAATAACACGTAACATGCACTGTAATGTGATACGTATCATCATCACGTACGGAGAAATATCCGCCGTACTACAGGGAAAATTCTGCTGCCCTTTGAGGAATTTCGTAACTAAATTAGCTACCTTAGTACATGAAATTAAGAACTCCGAAAATTAAGAACGCACATTATTAGGCAACACCAAATTAAGCATTTTTCATAGCTATTTTGCTTATTATCTATCATATCAATTTTTGACGTTACACCAAATTAAGCATTTTTTGCGGCCTGAGTGCTTAATTTTCTGCTTACTTAATTTCATGTACTAAGGTATTAGCGGCTTGGAGCATCATATAGAAACCGGATTTTCGCTCTTTTTGTTGATATTTCACCTATAAGAACACATTCCACCATAAAAAATGGAAAATTAAAATTTGAAATTTCTCGGTCGGGGGCCTTTAATTGCCTCCCTAAATTTGTTCGAAGAATCACGGTGTGTTTTAACGTACAGTTATAAAGAGCATACATAACCATAAATAGACTAAGTAGCCGCATATAACAATACCCCCACACAAGATTCGCTGCCTTGTAACCACATTGATATACACAGAATACCAAGGACACACAGACAGACAGAAATACCAAGAACACACAGACACACAGAAATACCAAGGACACACAGACAGACAGAAATACCAAGGACACACAAACAGACAGAAGTACATAGAGACAGACTCTATACAGACAGAGGTACACACAGACCGACAGAAGTACATACAGACACACTAGACCAGCTCTCTATACAATACGCCGCTATACACTCAGTCTCAATATACACACAAAAGAGTAAACGTTGTAAATGGTCACCGTGTCATGTCACACAACACACAAATGTCAAATATATATGTTATTACTGTGATTAATTGAAAATGGTTAGCATCCCTCACCTAACAGTATTACAATATCCAAAATAAGGGCTATAAGAAGTACACAATGAAGGCTAATTGGGGCTGCCACCATTCATGAGTTATCAGGTCCACGCATTGACTTGAAAGGGATAATAGCTTCTGAATAATGCGTTTTGTGTACACTGTACAAGCGATGTGGTTAGAACCACACGTGTACGTAATGTACCACACACTACTGGTACTGGTAGATTAGATATCTTTGGCACAGAGTAACAGTGCAAATTGTATACACTGACATCGCTCCACCACTACAGCACCAATTTGACGCCAATATGGTAGTCAGGAGAAGCAATTCCTGTTCTGGTTTGTTGACGCTAATATGGTAGTCAGGAGATGCAATTCCTGTTCTGGTTTGTTGACGCCAATATGGTAGTCAGGAGAATCAATTCCTGTTCTGGTTTGTTGACGCCAATATGGTTGTCAGGAGAAGCAATTCCTGTTCTGGTTTATTGGGTGATCTGAGTTAAGATTCATTATATTTTGTTGAAATTGCGATATTTTCAGGTTTTGTGGTTGAAAAGTTGAAAGGCAATCAGGCAGAAGTAACACATCGAAACAATTCTAGCGAGAAAATGGTGCAAGACGGGCAAAAATCGGTGGCAAAAAGGATTGTGATTAGTATTTTGACTTCAACTCTAAAACTCTACCCTCTAATTAAGAGCAGAACTTGGCCAACTCTTCCCTCAGTTTTCCCTCAGAACTTGGCCTCAGTTACATACCATTGTCAGGACAGACTGGAATTGTACAATACTCCCATCTGGGATTCCGACTTTCACTATTGTAGCACCAAGGTTCATCCCTATTATCAGGATTCCGACAGTAATTGTGTGCTCCCAATCCGTGGTGCGGAAAGTAACTAAAATAAATGTTACATTACTAGCTAGTGAGGGATTGTCCCTGAAAAGTGACTCACTGGGTGCTAGGCAGAGGCTCAATTCCACTCAATTCCAGCTAAATCACGTGATCAAAATTCATCATTTTACTTCACTTACGTTGTTGTCTTATAATGAGAATTAGGGGTTTGTGAGTCCCATCTCTGGCACGTGAACCCTTCCTTCGAAACACTTATTGTGCCTCTGTACTGGAGGCCTCTTGGATCCAACAAGATATTGTAGCACTCTTCCACAGACTCTGTCAGGTTATAATAACTTGTCAGGAAAATGCTTCTTATGCCCGAACAGAGGGAATTAATGGCTTGCTACGTGTCACCTCGAGACTCAAAAATATGTTGAGAAATCTAGGAGGCCTTGGCCCGCACTTGCTCGAAAAAGTGTGTAAAGGCATGGCATCTAACTGTTAGACATCACACAGTACTGAATAGAAGAGCAAATAGTGGAAATGATGATGCACCGATTACTGAGGGCGCGTCATGACCGGATGTGACTTGATCTTGCCTCTTCATCTGTGTTCAAGGATATGATCAAACAGGTACTCACCTTCACCAGAACCTTGAGCAGCTTTGAAGATAATGATCAGCAGGAAAAGGAGGCTTATCATCCCTGTAACTTTCAAAAACCACAACTCACGTTAGGGCTTACTGCTTATTGCAAGGATTCGAGGTTAGAATTCGTGTTGGTAGCTGACCTTTCTTGAGTTTATACTATTAGTAGTAGTATTTAATAAGATCTAAATAAAATTAGTAGATCTAAAATAAAAGTACACGAATTCCAGCATTTCGTGCACTGTACAGTGTTTAACTGGGCGACCACGTGGTGACAAATTATTGTATATAGTAATAGGGTTCCTAGAAATGTGATTAGGGAAATAATTGCACGAGGCGTAGCCGAGTGCAATTATTGTGTTCATCTCACGAGGGGAAGCCGAGTGTTATAATCACAGTAACAATTTCACAGTAATATTAATAATGCATCCATTGCATCCATAATTGCATGCTATTATGAAAATCATTGCAAACCAAAAAACCTAAAAATTTTATATGATCTATACCTTATTGGCCTTGATTTAATCGGCCTTTTTCAACCGGCCCTTTTTTTAACCGGCCCTATGGACAAAAATCGAATCATTCACGGACCATCTTAACCGGCCCCTTGGACAAAACTTATTCAAACAGTTGCCGAAGCAAAAAACATTTCTCGAAAACAGCCAAAAAATAACTTATACTGAGCAAATTGCATCAAAAACCTAAATCCCGGTCTAATATCATTATTTAGGTAATTATCTGTGTTATATAATGACGGCAAAATGAATTTAACAGTACATAAGCCAAGAAATAAAATTTCCATCTGACCTAATAAATCAACTGGCCTTTAATTTAATCGGCCCCACTTTAACCGGCCTTTTTTAACCGGCCCTTTGGACAAATAAGTCGTTTTTGTCCTTAAGGGCCGGTTAAATAAGGGCCAATAAGGTATTATATTAATGATTTAAGGCCTTATATTCAAATCTTTTAAATCGTAATTTTTACGCCGACTACGGATTAATAGTAACTAAAACTTCATGATGTCTAATCACGGCAAAAGAAAATCATGATTATCGAAGTGATGCCTCCGAGAATCCATTTCCCTATTTCATGAATAATACTGCACCATCCATCCCCTAGATCACGTGACATTCACGTGGCAATGTCACGTGACAGGGTATCAGCCAGTTATGTTGCCAGATATGCCAAGGATGGTGCCAGATATGCCAGTAATAGTACGTCATGCGGTTCGTAACAATGGTTCTATTCGCACCTTTGGGGACACCCATTATTACTCACTTTTACGCACTATAAGTTATAATTATAAATGAATATTTTATCATGAGCATACCAATTGTTAAAGAGCAGGAATTAGCTTCCAAATCTTGGGTCCCTTTGTTATAATGGTTGTGGTTGAGATGCTGCTACAATCATAGCACAAAGAGGCAAATTTAGTCCAAGTGAAGAGGCGTTCGCTGCTCTAGAGCACAATATGATTAAATAATTTATGAACTTTTAAGAGCTATTGGGCTAATTTACTCGTGCATTGTCTACTAAGAGGAAAGGTCAAAAGGGTAAAATCTTGATTTTTCGTCTGTGATGACCGATTTTGGTTTTGCCGTATTTTCAGGCCATGTCAATATCGCGATTTTCCGACGAGATCTGAAAATTTTCACTCAAAATCATGTTTTGTAACATATTGCACTAACTTGGAAACAATGCAACTGAACAAATTTTAAAGTTTTGAAGAAATTTTTTTAGACATCACAGATGTCATCATGTCATCACCTGAGTCATCACCGACTCTGAAATGGCTCTGACAGTGTCTAATGACTCTCACTACCGTGGCCTGATCATCTAAACCCATCAGAACACCAGAAATAGGCCAGAAACACGGATTTCAATTTTGTCACATTTTGTTACAAATGTTGGCAATTTTGGGGATACTCTGAGGTCATGAAAATGGTGACAAGTGTCATATCTCGACTTTTGGAGTAGCTAGAAGCACCAAATTTTGCAGCACGTCAGTTAAATGGTAACTAGAAGATATCAATCGCCAGTTGAACAAAAATCTTGATTTTTCGTCTGTGATGACCGATTTTTTGGTTTTTTGCCGTATTTTCAGGCTATGTCAATATCGCGATTTTCCCGACGAGATCGAAAATTTTCACTCAAAATCATGTTTTTGTAACATATTGTGACTAACTAAACGGTTTTCAAGCAATTTCGAACAAATTTTGAAGTTTTTGCAGAAAATTTTTTTTGAGACATCATGATGTCATCATGTCATCACTGAGTCATCACCGACTCTGAAATGGCTCTCACAGTGTCTAATGACCTCCTACTACCATACTTGATCATCTAAACCCATCAGAACACCAGAAATAGGCCAGAAACACGGATTTCAATTTTGTCACATTTTGTTACAAATGTTGGCAATTTTGGGGATACTCTGAGGTCATGAAAATGGTGACAAGTGTCATATCTCGACTTTTGGAGTAGCTAGAAGCGCCAAATTTTGCAGGCACGTCAGTTGAATGGCAACTAGAAGACATCAATCGCCAGTCGAACAAAAATCTTGATTTTTCGTCTGTGATGACCGATTTTTTGGTTTTTTGCCGTATTTTCAGGCCATGTCAATATCGCGATTTTCCCGACGAGATCGAAAATTTTCACTCAAAATCATGTTTTTGTAACATATTGTGACTAACTAAACGGTTTTCAAGCAATTTCGAACAAATTTTGAAGTTTTTGAAGAAATTTTTTTTTGGGACATCATGATGTCATCATGTCATCACTGAGTCATCACCGACTCTGAAATGGCTCTGACAGTGTCTAATGACCTCCTACTACCGTACTTGATCATCTAAACCCATCAGAACACCAGAAATAGGCCAGAAACACGGATTTCAATTTTGTCACATTTTGTTACAAATGTTGGCAATTTTGGGGATACTCTGAGGTCATGAAAATGGTGACAAGTGTCATATCTCGACTTTTGGAGTAGCTAGAAGCACCAAATTTTGCAGGCACGTCAGTTAAATGGTAACTAGAAGATATCAATCGCCAGTTGAACAAAAATCTTGATTTTTCGTCTGTGATGACCGATTTTTTGGTTTTTTGCCGTATTTTCAGGCTATGTCAATATCGCGATTTTCCCGACGAGATCGAAAATTTTCACTCAAAATCATGTTTTTGTAACATATTGTGACTAACTAAACGGTTTTCAAGCAATTTCGAACAAATTTGGAAGTTTTTGCAGAAATTTTTTTGAGACATCATGATGTCATCATGTCATCACTGAGTCATCACCGACTCTGAAATGGCTCTCACAGTGTCTAATGACCTCCTACTACCATACTTGATCATCTAAACCCATCAGAACACCAGAAATAGGCCAGAAACACGGATTTCAATTTTGTCACATTTTGTTACAAATGTTGGCAATTTTGGGGATTCATCTACTGCTGCTTCAGTAATTCTGTAGAATCAACCGTGGGAAGCACGTACTACACAGCGCGCACTCTAAACAAAACGCACGCGCGTGTGATTAGTAAACTCATCATAGTGACGTCACTATCATACGTTAGAATAGTGAATTGATGACGTTGAATCGCGTATTTTCATGGTATTTATAATTCGTCAGAGTAAATATATATCATGATGGTCTCAATGCTGGTCAGGTTTACGGTTTGTAATTCTGCCATTAGAGAATTCGCCTAATTAATCCGAGCTTGTGTGTAAAGCGGGCTTGTTTCCAGTACAATAGTATATTGAATGTGACGTCATTATCATAGCTTAACATGGGGTGTTGTTGATGGGTAATCGCGCATGGCGCTTTTCAGGCGTGCGCTGCTTGTAATTCCGTTAATTAATTAGAGCTTGGTATGCTCCGTGAACAATCTTTGGACTCTGTACTGTATTATATCAATTTAGCCACTTAAACTGGCTAAGATGGGCTGATAAACTGATAAGATGGGCATTTCTTTTTTTATAACCTTATCAGCTAATCATTCGAATCCAAAATTATAAAATTGAAGATTTTTTTTTTCTTTCTTTTTCTAAATTTCAAACTGGTTCTATTATGATAATCATAAATTTCTTATTATAAGCAGGAGAATTTCTTGATAATATGTTGAAGTTTGTTTGTTTCTAAAGAAAGTACCAGGAGGTACACTACACATTATCTCACAATTTAACTGCTTTTATCACAAGGTTTTACCCGTATTACTAACGAGTAACGCCCCAATTGCGATATATGAATTCTTTAGGCGGTTCAGAGTGACGTCATTATCATAGTTTACACTAGCGAATTGATTACGTTCGATCACCAATCATATAACTGGCTGAAGATTACGCCCCTTTCTGAACTCCGGGCGCGAAAAATAGGAGTTTTAACGTCATCATCTCACTGCCTGGTGCAATGATAATGACGACATTATAACCGCCTATTCATTCTCTGCGCCCCTTTTCAACTAACGAACACACATTGTGATACACTGTATAAGTTGAACTGTAAGGGTTTTAAGGACACCTTGAGTCTCTGAAAGACTCAGGCAATTGTAAACACCTCCGCAATGTGCGACTTCTTGGAGACAGAGCTAATTCTTTCTTAGGGACCCTCCTAATGGTATCCTATGGATCTAGCTACAATCTGTATAATTCCCACTGGTTTGAATATGAATATATAGGCGGGATTTCGTCATCATTTTGGCGCTTTAAAATGAGATTTCAAAATGAAATTTCACGCTGAGTGACTATTAATTGAACATTGTTATTTTGAAATAATATTATGTTATGGTCTATTTTAATCTGTTTGTTTGTATATTTTCCCATGTTTCACTGAATGATGAGTATAGCCAAACACGAGGGTCTTTGTCTGAGTCTTTGGTGGGTTTTACAGTAATTCCTGGAATTTTCAACTTTCCAGCTACAGAGAAAAGCTTGGTTTTGTTCGTTAAAATTATAGCTAAACAAGAAAATAGGCAACTCGTGACCTTGAGGAAAACTTAATGAGACCCATCTGAGCTTTTCAGGGTGATACATTTATGAATGAATACCAGAGCCAGTACACGGTGGCTATCTCTGAGACGACGGTGAAAACAGTAGGCACCAGGGGCGTAGCCAGGTTTTTGAAAAGGAGGCGGCGGGTTACATTCAAAACCTGTTGAATGTTTAATTTGCTTGGCTCAAAGCTCTCATTGTTACAAAATAAACAATATTTTCACATTTTCTGTCCAAAAGGGGGAGCCGCCTTCCCCCTGGCTACGCCCCTGGTTGGCACCAATGTCCATTACCACATTTCCTCCAAACACCTCACTTTTACCAGATGAGATAGCACATGTAAGTATGTAAACACCCCAACAAATAGTGTTGATTTACCCTATCAGTATTGATAATATAGTCTTCTCTAGGGGGAGTCTGTACACAGAAATTTGGCGGATATGAAAATTACATCATTATCATGATATTAATGATAGCTGTCTAAGTGTCCCCTAGAAGGGACATTTTTACTAAAGTGTACCTTACAGGGTATACATTGTTATGGGGCACTTAATCGTGACCAAATTACCTCACTCACACAATATAAACGGTTTGTGTTACTTTCATGTCTTTTCTGATGATAATTCAATATTCAAATCCTGATTACCTGATTAGATTTTAGATGTAAATACATTGCCTTTATTTACACTTTCCGATTCTGCAACACATTATGATCTCATTTTCATGGGCTGTTGAACCCGTATTGTTCAGTTTGCTTGTGTTTGATTAGTTGTATATGTTCTAATGATAACCAAATTTTAAGGATAAAACAAATTCACAGGCTGCAGTGTATTTTAATGCATTGAAAATTTGCTTATTCGTCGAGATTTGTCGTATTTCCAATCAATAAATTATTTAGATTGCTTCTTGCTAGGTTCGTAGATGTAAGGAGCCTCTGCAATTTTTTCATTTCGTTGCACAGTTCACCAGAATTTAAGATACAATAATTTGTTTTAAGGTGCCATGAATCATTTCTCCTATTTGAAAGAGATATGATAATTTCTAAAAGAGTACCTTAGAAGGGACATTTCTTGTGGTATTAATTCTAGTATTATTTAGTGCCCCTGTATAGCTGTTTGAAGGTTATACTAAGGTTTTAATTGTTGTGTGATCCTGCTTAAGTGTTTTTAGCATTATTTCATGTATGGGCCCATTCAAAATTTGTACACATCCTGTGATGCATTGTATTTTTCTAGAAAATCTTGAAATTTGTCACTTTTTTAATCTCAGTTCATGTTTTCTTTGGTGCTATCATAGGATAGTGAAAGCAGCCTGTTGAAATACTTAAAAGGCACTAGTACTTACTTCTTTCAACGTAGTTTGCAGCCAGTTTGTTATGATTTTGATATAAATATAAAATGGGTCCCAGAAGGTACCTTTTCACAAAATGATGCTGTTAACTTTTTGATAATCGATCAAATCAACTTTTTAGTGACATGGCTGATGAAGAACGTCCTTCCTGTGAGCAGAAACAGGAACCATCTACTGATCAGACCCTATGGACAAGAAAGAAGTGCATAAAGATGATATTCAACAAAGATGACCGAGTCAAAACTCACTTCAGCACATGGTTCAAAGAGCAGCGTGATGTTGAAGAATACTATGGCACTGTCATTAAAGTGATTGGTGATATTTCTGCTATTGTTTATTGGGATTTGGATGAAGGCTCATCTCAGGTTCCAATAAGTAAGCTTACTCACATTCCCAGAGATACTCCATCTCAAGTTCACCCTGATGAATTATTGGTGATTGAAGAAGAAGAAGAATTTAGCTCTATGAAGAGCAAAAACAAAGTTCTTAATAAGGGCAAAGAAAGGCTTGCAGATGTAGTTAATACAAGTGAGTCTGATGATTCTGGAGACAATCAAGAAATACATTTGTCACCAATCAAAACAACAGCTTTATTAAAAAAACGTACGAGCATATTCAGTAAACTATCAAAGAGTCAAAAGATGAAAAGACCTGCCAAAAGATTGGAAACCACACCTTCGAAAAAGAAAAAGAGTGGCAAAGCCTCTCAACAACCTGGGCCTTCAGCATCTGGAAAAACAAGATCGTCAGCCTCAAGACCTGTTAGATCAAGGAATACTGATAAAGAAAATCCATCAATTTGTGTTAAAGCATCCATCAAACAACCACTGATGATTGATAACATTCATGATCAAGAAACTGAATCAGATAGCAACACGAGTTCAAGCAGTAACACTTCAGAAAGTAACAATGAGAGTGAAACTGATCGGATAGGATCAAATGCAGAATCAAGTACAGTGAAAGGGAAGAAAATGACACCAGAAGAGCGACTGGAAAAAAGAGTCGCTGAAGAAGTTGAATTTGGATGGAAAGAGGGAGATCGATCTTTCGATGTAAGAGGGGCAGCAGCTGTTGGCTATGGCCCTAGGCTCAAGAACTTCAGTCCTCTAGCAAAGAATGCTCTTGATTACTTTGTTCACTTTTTTCCATTCAAACATCTACGAAATGTGATCTTACCAGAGACAAACAAGTGTGGTCAAGAACTGTATAATAATAAATGGAGAAATCTTACTGTGGGAGAATTCTGCTCATGGATTGGTATAAGATATGTCCAGCTTTACATAACATTACCTTCTATACATGATTATTGGAAAACTGAAGTGGAAGGTGTCTTTCCTGCGATGAATATGGCTCGTTAGGGTAAAACGGGGTGGAGTGGGACAGGAGGTAAAGAGGGACAAATTGGGGTGAAATGGAACACCTGGGGGGAAAGTGGGACACTTAACGAAATTTCAAAAACCTACATCTATGCAAAGCTATGGTGAAGACTACACTTTGGGTAAAGAGGAACACTGTCAAAATTATGCATAAGACCGATATGGGGTAAAGTGGGACAAATTTTCGAAAATTTTCCAAAGCAACACCCCAACAGTATTTCATGCAATAAAAGCCACTGGGTAAAGTGGGACAGTCATATTTTTGTATATTTTACCCATTGTGGGGTAAAGTGGTACAGCAATAACAATTGATTTTTATGATGATCTAGACATTTATTTGTTATAATTTAGATGGAATGCTATTGCCAACAAGACTTTACAGGTGAGTGGGGAAAGTGGAACAGGAATTTAATCTTGATTATTGGATAATGGGGTAATGTGGGACAATTGATAAAAGTATGGAACTAATCGAAAATCGCCCTGTTTTTGTGACTTATGTATGTGAGAATATCAATAATGCCTATTAAAACTTTTAATTCAGCATCACGAATTAAAATTATTGATTTTTATTGAATTTTTGACAATTTTTGCGCAACTGTCCCACTTTCCCCCCAAATTTATTATACCATATCATTTAGTGCTATTTTCAAGAAAAATAAATTATACTACAACCAAAGTGAAAAATCTTGATGAAAAACAACCTGCATAGCATAACTGTTTCCTTAGGAATACATGATTTCATTTGATCTGACTTGACTGTCCCACTTTCCCCATTAACATGATTTTCAATGAAAATAAAATTTCATGCCTGAGAAACTTATAAGGGATGTTTTAGTAAACAAATTATGAGTTGCAAATGCTTTTATTGCTTATATTGTGATAATTATCCTTGTTAACTATCAGTGTCCCTCTTTCCCCCACAACGTGTTAATTATAGGTAACTACATTTTCTCATTAAATTTCGTCATTTTGGGCTTCACTCAGATGGCAACTGAACCGTTGGAATGGAGAAAAATCGATAAATGGTTCCCATACAACAAATTTACAAAGTTTTTAGGTGAGCGCGGGTAAAGTGGGACATTTTTAAAAGGCTGTGAAATGACCAAAACCAAAATTCTTGCCAAAAGAGGTACTTATTTTCCATGTTTGGCCATATATGAACCTCTTTATGAAATTTGAAAGTTTAAATCTAAAAGAATAATTTTTGGGGGTAAAGTGGACCAATTCATTCAATTCTCCAATTTGCCCAATTAGACTCAATCTTTCTCTGTTCCAAAGTGGTTTATTCGACTTATTCTAAAGAACTGTACATGTCCAATGAAGAAAAAACTTCTCAAATGGTTATCTCAGGGCTACAGAGACTGTCCCTCTTTACCTCCACATGAGGGGGTGAAGTGGGACATGCTGCGGGGAAAGATGGACAGCTTTTTCTATATGAAAACCATTGGTTGAGATTTTTTCGGCCAATTCTATGGAAAGAGGAAGGGTTCATTGCTAAAATCATCAACCAAAAATTAATTTTTCGTTAAAAGTGTGACTGTGGCACCTGAATATGTCTCAAATTGTCCCACTTCACCCCACTTTACCCTATATGAGTAAAGAAAGGTTTTTCCAAATAAACAGGTCCTTGAAAGTTGCCCAAACAGAATGTGAAGAGCAAGAAATACTCATGTTTATTGAGATACTAAATGAAACGTTCACTGATGCAATCATTCCTGGGTCTTCTTTAACCGTGGATGAGAGCATGATATCGTCCAGACATGCTAAGTTGGCAGGAAAGAAAAAAATAAAAAGGAAGCCCAGACCTGTGGGTGTAGAAATCAAAAACCTTGCAGACTCTTCCTCTAAGATTAATCTAGTCCTTGAAAAGAATGAGGATAAGGCAAAAATGGCAGCCAAGGAATACCATGCTGAATTAGGGGCAACCACTGCATGTACTCTGAGACTCACCAAACGCTATCATGGCACTGGACGCACTGTTTTTGGTGACTCCTGGTTTGGGAGTGTGAAAACGGTACTTGAACTTAAAAACCGTGGTTTATATAGCACTTGTGTTGTGAAAACAGCCCATAAAAACTATCCAAGAGAGCTCTTAGGAAAGATGGGTACAATTAAAACTGGTGAACACAAGAGCATGATCCATGAGAAACATCAGCTCCTAGCAGTTAACTACCAGGACAAAAAACTTAAACAGCTCATTTCATCATGCTCTACAACCTTACCTGGAGAACCCAGGGTTAAAGTCTCAAGGAGAACTGGTTTGAAAGAAGAAATACCTCGTCCAAAGATTTTCTCAGAATACTGCAAGGCAGCAGGAGCCATTGACGTTTTTAATCATTTTAGGACAGGTATGAGTGGGCTTGAAGACACTTGGAGGACTTTGAGCCCAAAGCTTTGTCAGTTGGCTGGTTTATGTGGATTCATAGAAACAAATGCTTTCCTAGCATATCAGTTCTTTGGAGACAGCTCACTTTCCAAGGTTGATCATGCTGGCTTTAGAAGACAACTGGCGAATCAGTTGCTGAATAATAATTTTGATTCAGTTCATGCTCCAGGCAAGTTAATTCTACGCCCCAAGCTGTCAACAAATGTTGGGTGCGAGGGACAATCCCACAATCTTATGAAAATGGACTCTCGGAGAAAGTGCTTTGTTTGTTCTAATGGTGGACAATTCAGAAAGGATAATAAAACAATATGGTGTTGTACCTGTGCTGGAATCAAGAGGCCTCTATGCTCTCCCAACACTGGAAGAAGTTGTTTCTCACAACATGTTGACACTGGAAAGTTTCCCTCTAAGGTTTACAGGAAGAGTGTACCCTAGAAGGTACATTTTTACTTTTTTTTGGATATTTAGCAGTGTGATAGACAGTTAGTTATTATAATTCATATAACAGGGATTTTATTCCATATTTTTGGTCCTCTGCCTCCTTAACTACTCAGTATATCTAAATATTGTGATAATGTACCTTCAAGGGGACTTTTTTGAAAAAATTGCATTTTTTGTATAGAATGGAGGAAATTTGTACTATATTTCAATTAATTACACTTTATAATGATATCCAGTAGCAGAATTTATATTTCTTAGATTTCCCATTTCTTATTTTAGCTGTATATATTGATAAAGTACCCCACAGGGGACATTTTTTACTTTTTAATATCAAATTTCTTAAAATTGAATGTTTTGTATGACAATATTATTTCCTGAAGATAATAGGGATGCTAAAAAATAAAGTTTTAATCTTATCTAGTTGTGTAATTGCTTTTATCGCTGAAAAATTGGTCCAAAGTAATAAATTATAAAAAAGGGTCTTAGAAGGTACAATTTCCCTACTTTATGTTTATGCTGAAAACTTGGTGTGGGATTGACCAGCTGAACTAATTTGCATTGAAATATCATGCCAGATAAATAAGTTATCCTATCCAAATGCATTTTCATGAATAACCTTACTTTTTCATCCAATTGCACAGTTTGAAATTATCTTAGCTATAAATTTATTGCATTATCTGTCATTTTATGATTTTCTAACACAACAAAGCCTCCAATTTGAATTACATAACTTGTACAATACACTGATACTGAATACTGGTTATCTCGTATCATGATGAATCAGAATATTATCACCTTAAACAGCTGTTTAATACCTACTACCAAAAAGTTCCCTAGAGGACCCATTTCTTGCTCGAAAGTAAAGTTCTGTAATTCCCTTCATGTATATGCATTGGCGTTCATAATTGAAAATATCCATCTCTATAGTGCAAAATTGCAGTGAACCATTTCTTGGAGGCTCTAGTCATTTAGAACTGGATTTATGACCAATTATTTGATGAAAAAGTTATTTTTTCCAAAAATTGAAAAAAGATAATTTTTTGAATTCAATTTCCAGAAAAACAGATCATCAGAACTATAATAACGGATATTCATTCAGCTATGTAATGAAGTGACTCCAAGTGGAAAGTACTCTGATGATGATCTGATATTTGTAAATGGCAGGAGATGTTATTCAAAAACACTACCAAAACGTACCCTGTAGGGTACAGATTACACAGACAGCTATCATTAAAACTGTTCAATTGATGACTTCACTCAGTTTTTGTGCTCGCCCACTGACCATATAAAATGGTGAAGCTGCGTCCTCTTTTTCCCACATCACTTCCAAGGCTTCTGATTGGATAGACTTTACGAACATTTGTCTCGACACTATATAATATGTTTGTGTTACAGGGGGTGGCCCAAATTATACCAAGCCGTGTTCAGACAGTGGCTGTAAACTGTGACGTCATTATCATAATTTAAAGTTGTGAGTTGATGACCTATGACAGCATTTCTTGAATTGAGTCCTGCGTTAGTCTGTGTTAAACAGCTGTTGTGGATGTTAACTGTGCAGGAAATGGGTATTCCTGCAAATGGGTGTTTTAAATAACTGCCACTTTCAATGTTAGCTGGGATATGTTTTGGCGACCCTCAAAAAATCTTTGAAAAACATTTGAAAATGTTAAACTTTTGCCAGGTCCGAATATGCTAATATGGTTCAAATTTGTGGTGTCACAATTCAAATGTGAAATAAGGCTGTTAGATTCTTAATTATCTTTTAAAGTGAATGTATCTCTCCCACGGTATCATATCTGGATAATGGATATCATGGTAGTTCGTATCAAGTTAAAACTATAAATTAATCACAAATGATATTAGGTTGTTTGGATCATTGGAAGCCCCTTGAGAATTTGTGTTTCCGCACAATATCGTGCTTCAATTACGTTGTATTGGTATTTGGTTAGTTGAAATTAAAAACTAACAAAAATTATGTGAAAGTGCCATTTAATGAAAGGTACCCCGACAATTATTTGACAGTAGATACCTTCTATCCAAACTCCAATTAACGCAGCCCACACTAATTAATTATGAGTTTGGACAGCTGTGTTTTTTGGTTCGTGAGAAGGTTTTTGGAGAACAATTAAGGCACATGTAACAATCTAGAATGTTAAGTTTTATTGAAATGGTTTCATCATCAGATAAGAGGTTGAAGGGACCACTTTAAACAGGGATCAAAGTCGTCAAATACTTGAATATAATTTGTAATACCGGTAAAAATTATCTCATAATTTTCACAGCTTCCAGAGCCATGAAAATGCGTTTAAATTACTTGAAATTCAAGATAATATATGAATTTGAAAGCATCTACATAATTGGCTTCTTTATTTGGGGATACCATATTGGCTTCAACAAATGTTTCAAAATGTAGACTTTTTAAAAGGTCTCCGAAACACAATGTTTCTAAAACCTTAGGTTTCCTTCGGATAATTTCCTATCGCTTATACCATAAAATATAGATGATGAGTATTCTTTTCCCTTTGATGCTTCTTTTATCCGTGCAAATGACTGAGAATTTCCCCTACCACACTGTATTTAAGATACTAATAGCCTTATATATACCGTATTTTAAAAGTATCTCGACGAAGCTTGAGTACCTTATCCCTAGGCTTAAATCTCTCAGCCTTATATATAAAGAAATACTTGATCATATAGGAATAAACTTGATCGTTTACACTATGATTAGAGTATTTAACCACCCTTTGTTCCCCTGAAACTCGAATATATTATAGCTTAATACGTAGGTATGAAGGAAGCCCTACACTAGAAATATAATTTCCGGAAGGTTTATGACGTCACAAAGCAACGATATTTTGTGATTTTCGACGCCGGGATTACTAAAGTAGTAATGATAATATGGTAAACACTTTATAAATTTAGATAATATTAGAACCTATTAAGAATCTGAAGATCAAAATATCTTGCAGCAGTTCCTAAAAGTACTCTAGTTTGGTACCTTTAGGTACCTGGTTCCAAAGATCTTGTATCATGTTGATCTCTATACGTTAGTATAAAAAGAATCTTTGACGATGCAGAACACACAGATACGTCGTCATCAAATTCGTTGATCGCTGGATCTACCGGATGGTATCCCATTAGACCAAAAAGCTAGAAAATAATAGGGGGATTAGGCCTTTACTTGCTCACTATACCTCATACCTTGTGCTCTTGTACTTCATGTATCCGACAGACGACTGAAGTAAGGACACTTGTAATATCAATAACACTTCTATATAGACATAGACCTGGTGGACGGTACTGGTGGAAAATCAATCAAAAATTCAATACGTCCTGAGGCGTTTCTAAAGCTGCATTTTGATCAATACTTTATATTTGGGTTGCATATTTCCTCTATTGCTAGTAGTAGTTGTTTCCTCCTTTTAAGTGTTGGCTTCATGAGATTCAACCGCTTTTATCACTCAGCTCATGATGCAACCTATGGCAATTTAAGTCCAAGGACCTAGTATCATATTGTTTGAGCGTGGAGATTGGTCTATAATACTATAACATTGTTCTCAGAATTCTGTGTTATTATTCAGTTGTCTTTTATATTTGCGTAACCAATTAATTAATAATTATATTTTACTTTTAGTGAATTCATATGATATGATACGTGTCGACTGTAATCAATTATCCTTAATCTTGAGCAATTTTGATGCATATTGGCATTTAATTGTCTATACCTTCAATGCAACGTACGGCGCGGGCTGTAATCCGCGCACGCGAGTTCCTATTCTTAACCCATGCGCGGCTTTTCCCGATTCTCAACTTAAAGTTCTGGCCCTTATTTTGAAAAAAATATGGGGCAGGCAACGTCTGGCTACCCTGACGAGTGTACTGTGTTCACTGGGAATCCATGTTGTCAGACATGACCCTGATGGTAAACGGAATTCGTTTCCATCCTACGCCGGCCACTTTTAGTGTCGATGAAAAAACTGTATCCATGGCCCATGCAAATTTTGGTATCTATTTATAAAGCAATGTTTTTCGTCGGACGTTGTCTCACCCTTCCTAAGCCCGCATAGGTGTGTGTACGCGCGCGGCGCTTCCCTACGGGGAAGCGCGCCGGGGAAGCGCGCCGCGCAACGCAGACAGGGATATACGTGTTTAGCAAGTCTCACCCCTTCGCCTTCGGTGGGCGCGCGCGTCCACCTAACCAGCGGCTTGCCGCGCCGGGCAAAACCAGGGCGCTGGTTAGGGTAACTTTTGTCAGGCGTTGCCTGACCCCCTCGCGCGCGCGAAGCGCGCGCGCCATTTAAATAATGGGTCTGACGACGTCAGACTAGGTAACTTTGCGTGCTTCTCCAGTAGGGAAGCGCGCGGCGCGTACAATTCCTAACACCTAAGCCCGCATAGGTGTGTGTACGCGCCGCGCGCTTCTGAGGAAGCGCGCCGATAACAGGGGTATACGTTGTCAGACGTTGTCTGACCCCTTAGCCTTCGGCGGGCGCGCGCGCGAAGCGCGCGCGTCCGCCGAAATAATGGTCAGACAACGAAATAATGGTCAGACAACGAAATAATGGTCAGACAACGAAATAATGGTCAGACAACGTCTGACAAGGTATACGTGTTTAGTGCTAAAAAGGTATATCCCTGTGGCTTGCTTCCCCAGTAGAGAAGCGCGCGGCGCGTACACACACCTATGCGGGCTTAGGAACGTGCCATTTGTCTGACGTTGAAAGACCCTCTCGAGATTGACGACGCCAGCGCCACGCTGATTCTCGAGAGGGTCTGTCAATGACAGACCCTCTCGAGAATCAGCTAGCGCCGCGAGCTTTCATTCTCGAGATTGTCTGACGTTGACAGTGTCAACGTCAGACAATCTCGAGAATGAAAGCCGCGGCTGGCGTCAGCGAGTCATACATCGTACGACAAACGTGCCATTCATTGTCAGCCGCGAGGGGGTCAGGCAACACCTGACAACCAATACACAATAGCCATTTATATTTTATTTTTATTGTCTGACCATTATTTCGGCGGACGCGCGCGCCCGCCGAAGGGGTCAGACAACGTCTGACAGTGACATTAGCCATTCACAAGTATTATCATAAACTTTTTTGATTTTGTAACACATTTAACAAATTTTGTTAAATACTTAAATAGAATTAGAACGTTCGAATTTAATTAGATTTACAATACAACTATTATTAATATTTATACAAGATTAACACTAACAATTGCAGCAACATCGTTTGACCATGTTGTCTCTACTTTTGACTTTGAGTCGTGGTGTGAAAATTTACTGACTGCGCCTCGAAAGGTCGAGACACCAAGGTCACTCCTAAGTCCTAGAGTTAGTCATATTTTGATTATTATTCGTGTCAAAATGCAAATGCTTTAAGTTTTAAAAATCATTATATTTATATTTATGGAAACACAGAGCGGGTAAAATTTTATGGGGAAAACTTCTCTGAGCGCGAAAACTTCTCTACGTCAGTGTCATATTGTTAAATAATTTTGAAACCTACAACAGTGTAGAACTGAACAATTCCCGCATACCCGCTTAAAAACAGTTATCTTATTCTTATAGTTATATCGTTGATAGATCCTCCGCGGCTGCAGCTGCGGGTCTGGTCATTGGCAATCAAATTCAAACAGAAAACTGAAACGGACAATGCCCCGAAGGGCGGAGAATAATCTTAATTAACGCAATTAGCAAGGGGATGGAGGGGGTTTTCAATTTTAAAGAGCTGCGGTGGTAGTTACTATAAAAAACAAAATTAATGCATGTACAAAACAGAATTAACTTTTGGGCAGGATTTATGATTTATTGAACTATTTACCACTACTTTAGTCTTGTGAATTTAAACGTTAACAATTATAGCCGTAATAAAAAGATTGAGATCACAGTCCGAATTATCACCTAATTACCTACCTATTTAATTCAATTTCATGATGAGATTCGAGATATTATGCGTAATCCAAGATTCAGCAGTTATCGCATAGTGACTAACCCCAAGTGTCAGGGTGGTGTGGCATAGTGACACACCTCAAGTGTCAGGGTGTGGTATAGTGACAGAGCCGAAGTGTCAGGGTGTTGTAAAGTGACACAGCCGAAGTGTCAGGGTGTTGTAAAGTGACACAGCCGAAGTTTCAGGGTGTTGTTAAGTGACACATCCAATTTTCATTTGTCAGGGTGGGTGTGGCATAGTGACACACCCCAAGTGTCAGGGTGTGGTATCGCATAGTGACACACCCCAAGTGTCAGGGTGGGTGTGGTATAGTGACAC
This sequence comes from Beroe forskalii, assembly GCA_011033025.1. Lineage (NCBI taxonomy): Eukaryota > Metazoa > Ctenophora > Nuda > Beroida > Beroidae > Beroe > Beroe forskalii. The sequence continues at coordinate 85,159 of WFMF01000086.1, read as the reverse complement.
ACCCCAAGTGTCAGGGTGGGTGTGGTATAGTGACACACCCAAGGTGTAAGGGTGTGGTATAGTGACACACCCCAAGTATCAGGGCGGGTGTGGTATAGTGACACACCCCAAATTTCAGGGTGTGGTGTCTCATAGTGACACACCCCAAGTCTCATCGTGTGGTGTCTCATAGTGACACACCCCAAGTCTCATCGTGTGGTGTCGCATAGTGACACACCCCAAGTGTAAGGGTGTGGTATAGTGACACACCCCAAGTGTCAGGGTGGGTGTTGTTCTGATAACAGGGTAATGCCTCCTGCCAGAGACCCTGGGATAAATAAGTCGGGAAATGGTCCCAAATTATTAACGGGAAATGGTCCCAAATACTCAAATGAATGGGAAATGGTCCCATCCGCCCCGATTCGAGTCGTCCCTCACCAAGATGAGAAGGAGAGGAAGCCTACTGATCTGTAGAAATAGCGTCAACACTCTTGCTGCGAGAAACTGAGGAATGAGGAAACTGAGGTTAGAATTCCAGAGAAATAGAGAATTATCAGACGGTAGGCTCAGAACTGATCCACTTAAGTTATCGATATCCCAGACATTACCAGTTTCCTACCCACTAAAGTTATCGATATCCCAAACGTTAGCAGTTACTTACCCACTTAAGTTATCGATATCCCAAACGTTAGCAGTTACTTACCCACTAAAGTTATCGATATCCCAAACGTTAGCAGTTACTTACCCACTAAAGTTATCGATATCCCAGATGATAGGCTCAGTACTTACCCACTAAAGTTATCGATATCCCAGACGTTACCAGTTACTTACCCACTAAAGTTATCGATATCCCAGACGTTAACAGTTACTTACCCACTAAAGTTATCGATATCCCAGACTTGTGACGGAGTGTTGGTGCACTTGCTGACCAGCACATACTCATCAGACTTCCTCCCCGCCTGGTCCAGACACAACCCAGAGAACACGTTACGGATAGACTTCGTCTGGGGGAGGATTTCGGTATAAAAGGTTACATAGTCATACTGTCCTCGGCTTACTTGGAACAGTGTTTACTTGAGAAGATTTGTATTTTGGGAAATTTGAGCATGAGATGAGGTAAATTTCATGAAATAACTTAATTCTGCAAGAATCACACTGGTAAAAGCACCATTATGATTAGATTTTGATTACGGGGTAGAACTTTTACTGGACAGGAGAAGGGTTAAATTAGTGGCAAATCAGGGTCAATACTTATACAGAATGAAACTTGGAAGACAACATGTTTTTAAATAATTTATTCATTAATCACTTGTCATTTGTATCATACCTCGTGATCGTATTTCCAGGTCTGGTACTGGCTCTTCTTCTTACAGAGCCCTAAAACAGGCTCAGATCTCCGGGAATGGGAGCTCTCCAGACAGAAGTCCCCCTGGAGAATCCGACAATCGGGACTGAATACCCAAACCTGGGAGATATTGGTGAAGTGATGGACTGGTGTCAAGTGAAATGGTGTCAAGTGAAATGGTGTCAAGTTAAATGGTGTCAAGTGAAATGGTGTCAAGTTAAATGGTGTCAAGTGAAATGGTGTCAAGTTAAATGGTGTCAAGTGAAATGGTGTCAATTTATGAAATGTTGACTGTTGTGATGGTATCAAGTTATAATGTATACGACTTGGTGTCAATGTCAAGTGTTGCAGTCAGCAGTGGTGTCAAGTACAAGGGGTTGCTGTCAAGTGTGAAGGGCTGAAGTACCAAGTAGAGTAGGAAAGTGTTGTGGATAAAACTTATTTTTCACATTTTGATGCCTCCGCGTTTGACCTACAATTTGAAACTCCCACAGCAATTTTTAAGTATTGGACTTCAGATTGAAATTTATTCCCGCCATAATGATAATTATTATCGCGAACCCTCAGCTTGGCAAATTCAGATTTTCACCAAATGAAATGCTATATATAACTAGCAGAACAATTTTGGAAGTTTTATAATCTTTACAACATAACAACAATAATTGTATTAATCTATTTTACATTTACAACAAAATTAAATAAGTATTACACATCAAATAGCGACAAATATTATCAACGACAAATAATTTAAAAGTAATTTTATCAGAATAAAATCCATTTTTCATCACAGTTCCATAATCATTAAATGTATATTTTCACAATACATCTGATCACATAATATGGCTACATTGTTCAAGATGGCCGAATCCATTGGCTCCTCTACGTCCCAGGGCACTGGCAAGCGAAAGCCCTAGCTCTCTTCCAGTCATCGTAGGAGTCATCGAACTGTCCCCACTTGGAAATTGACAGCACCTTCTGAGTGATTTTTCCTCCGTTGAGTCTAGCAGCGTTGTCAGGGTTTGGTGGTCTCCATGGCATGGTGTCGAACCACTCAATGGGAGTACCGTCATTCCATACCCAGGTACCTTCCTCGGCTTCATCGTTTCCTCCCAACCAGATCCAGTTGTCAGGGTCAAACTCCCGGAGCGCAGGGTCTCGAGGACCTAGGAAGTAGAGGGCAGCAGCCTCCATCTCCTCGACTTCCGCCTCATTCCGTACTTTAGCCAGGATCAGACCAGCATCTTCACAGGCTGTCCGGGCATTGCTCCAACTCATCTTGTCAGCCGAGAGGATGTACTTGCCTTGGTAGTCGCAGGCGTAGGGGTGGGTCTTGTAGATGTAGGTGTCGTCCCACTTTCCCTTGTGGTTTATCCTCATCTGGTTCTGCAGGTAGGTGGTCCCTTGGATCTTACTGGGCCTCTGGTCCGGCATGCCGTTCATCCACTGTGAGTAGTTGGCGGGTGTAGACCCGTCAGCCCACGCCCAGTCTGTGGGGATGTACTTGTTGTTGTTCTTCCCCTTCTTCCTCTTCATGTTGTTCTTCACCTTCCTGAGCCCCACCCAGACCCACTCATCATCCGCCCACTTCCCTCCACTCTTGGGATAAGCCAGCTCCAGCAGCAACTTCAAGTCCGTGTTCTTTGCATCGTTGTTGACCGTTGCCAGGTTTCCCTTGACGTTCTGGCTGCTTCCCACCTTGAAGTTCTTGCAGGCGTTATCAGCGGTGGTGTAGTCGGAGAGCTTGCTGAACAGCACCATGTTGCAGGTGGAGTAGACCCCCGTCATGTTGGCAAGGAGTTTCTGCATGCCATGAATCTGCTTTATTTTCTCCTCATCCAGCGCGTCAGCCACAACCAAACCCACGATCAGGACCAAGAGAATCGGTAAATTCATGATCTCAATATGGGGAAGTGTCAGCGATATATTCAAAGTTTTTATGATACTCTCCGAGTGATTTTGATGCCCTGGAGATGCCAACCAAATTTCTCGACTTGCTTGGTCCGATGTTACTCGTAACTACCGAAAACCGTGGAGCATTATAAAAAAAATAATACCTTCTCACTTTGATGGCCCAGGAACACCCTCCCAAGGGTCGGGCGTTACGTGCATGGATATCAGAGTATTGAAGTATTCTAGTATTCTTATATGATGCAGATTTTCAAAAGGCGATTTTATGTGGCTCCATGATTCTAAAGATTAATATTACTATTAGAATCATCAATTCACAATTTAAGACACTCCAGTACAATACTAAATTTTTTGTTGCAAGAATGGAATTTAGCAGACAAATGAATTCATGATTAAAAATTTACAAACAGCCCTTTATACGTAGATATTGATAACATTGAAAAACTGAATAAGAAGGTTTTTGAAAAACTGTTATACTGAGCCCAAATCAACGACATGAAAGTTCGAAGAAATTTTGTGGAGCTGTAGAGGAATCGTCAACGGATCAAGAGGCACAGAAAATGCTAAGATGGCAAAATGCTCATCTCGGTCCGCTATCAGAAGGCATTTATGAGAGAAGCATAAACCTATGCGGTGCATGCATGATGGGAATAAATTCATTTTTTCGCCATGAAATTTAAATATTTCCTCATGGGATTCTGTGCAGACAAAAATTACATCCATTATTAAATCTGAAAATTTTCTCTATCCGTAAAAAGCACCACATACAGTTTCTTAGATTCACCGAGCGTGAAATTCATCACTAATTGAAAGTGTTCCTGACATTTATCCATGAGGTAAATTGTTTTGCACTCTTTGAAACACAATTTATCGAGAGGCTGTGTTATTTTAACAGAGCCTCTTATTGAGGCATGAAACCTGTATGAACTTACACCGAAGTAAGTGTAAGATAATGGGACACAGACAGGGCGCTTTTAGAAAACTCGGGAAATTGCTTTGGATGAAAAAGTGAGCACTTTCACCATTTTAATGGGCCGAAAAACGCAATTTTTCTCCCCCATAAAAGACAAAAGGTAAATTGAGCGATCCGTCGAGGCCAGTATCGCGCCAGTATCACGCCAGTACCGCGCCAGTAGCACGCCAGTATCGCGCCAGTATCAGGCCTACTTCGCGCCGGTATCACGCCGGTATCACGCCAGTATCACGCCAGTAGCGCGCCAGTAGCACGCCAGTACCGCGCCAGTAGCACGCCAGTATCACGCCAGTCGAACTAACTTAAAGCAAGGACGCCAGTAACACGCCAGTATATGATCAGATACTGGCGTGCTAGTGCTACTGGCGTCCTGGCTTTAAGTAAGTGTCGACTAGCGCGATACTGGCGTGCTACTGGCGCGGTACTGGCGTGATACTGGCGCGATACTGGCGTGCTACTGGCGTGCTATTGGCGCGCTACTGGCGTGCTATTGGCGCGCTACTGGCGTGCTACTGGCATGATACTGACGCGATATTAACCTTCATTTGGTCAGTGGTCACCCATGAGACCTCCATGGCAAATAAAACTAAACAGCGAAAAATGGCCGTCTTCAGGCGATATATAATACTCTGAATCTAAGAGCATATAAGATGATGATAAATTGGCACTTTTACCCCTTCTATGAGTGAAATATTGCTCTGAATTGGGTATGAGCTAATGTTAGGCTGGCATGTTCACCCCTTTTATGGGAGACATAATACTTTATCTTTGGCCAGATCTTTGTAAAGGGGCGGCGAGTTACATTGAAACCTATTAATTATTGTTTTATTTTGCTTGGTTGAAAGTTCTCTGCCCAAAAAGGGGGAGGCAGACGCCTGTGTCGCCTTCCTCCTGGCTACACCTCTGACATGGAGCAGGTAAAGTGAAGTGCTGTCTGTCATGCGTCAAGACCCCCACCGAGATGATAAACTGCTGAGTGGACTTGGAAGTAGGACATTTCCTGTAGGAGGTAAATATTTCTTGTAGGAGGGTCATTTCCAAACCACAAGGAAATATTTCTTGTAGAAGGGTCATTTCCAAACCACAAGGAAATATTTCCTGTAGAAGGGTCATTTCCAAACCACAAAGAAATATTTCCTGTGGAAGGGTCATTTCCAAACCACAAAGAAATATTTCCTATGCTACGGCAGTATTATCTTACTATATATAATTCTTCATCATATATATATATTTATCTATGTAATTATGTTTGTCTGGCGTCTGTCCGGTCTGACACCACTCCCAAAAGTATCAGAAGACGTGAAATTATACCCTTGACACCGGTTAACTAGAGTATATGGATAGTAAAGCACTGTCTCATCAGCAAATTCACAGTTTGTTATGAATAATTTGAAATAAAGTCTTAGGTACTGATTTCTAGCAGGACCCAGTCTGTCCGGTCTAACATCACTCGCAACCCAATCGAGCACCCGACCGGAGGTCGTGGGTTTTGCTAGTATGTTAAATTATTGGTTAACAAATTGAGTAAGCAAAATTTTGAAAAGTGTGTATTAGTAAGTTTTATCAAGAAGTTTATTAATAGGAATCATCCGTGCGTATTTAAATTGTGGTCGACAATTAAGATACAAATGTTTATTTGACAAATTTTGTTATCAGTAATATGCTTATTTTATTTATAAAGGAGCAAAATTTAAATATTTTCTTTTAGTATTGGATTTTGTAAAATAATTTGTGAATATTTTGTACATAGCCGTGTAAATAGTTTGTAGATATTCTTTTAGTATGAATTTTGTAATTTAATCCGATATAAGACGCTTTCTTTTATTAATTTTATTAAATTTCTTTTAATATGTCATATTTGTTGCGTTGTTGATATTTTCTGTAGAGTAGTATTATTATATATTTTCATGTCTTATAATTCAGGTACAAAATGTGAACCATGTATATCTAAACATCCCAAGAAGTGGTAAGGCTTCTAATGTACCTCATGCTGGAGTTTCATTTGGTTTAATATAAGCAACATTCGTGCATATGAAGGGTTGGAGAGAAGCTATCAGTTGAGGTCCTTCCTAATCAAGGAACTGGAAGTCAATCTGCAGGGTATCTTTCACTATTCACCTAAAACTAAAAGTATACTCTCGGGCATTAAGTCATTAAAAATAATCATATCCATCTATTAAATACAAAGACATGCGTCAGGCGCCCATCAGATCCATGTTGAGATACGGCCCGGTTTGGACCCACAGCTAGTAGGAGTTATTAACTCTATCCTCCGTCGTCAACACTTTACTGCAGCACAATCCTCCAAATTTCTGAGTGTTGCACGCTAGGGATGGGAGAAATCCTTCTAACTCGCAGCCCTTCAGGCCCTTCAGGCTGCGGGTTAGAAGGGCTAAGGTCTAAACCAATATTGACCCGATTAGGCAAGTGTCTAATTGTACTATCATAAACACCGATGAGAAGTGAGAACGTCATATAGTTCCATATGAGGTTCCCAGAATTGTCTCCCAGAGAAATGATCACGGATTCTCAGATTGACAAATCAGCGTTCAACAGCCAACTCGAACGTTGATAGGAAGAGGTGACAAGATTTTGGTTATTGGGGTCCTATGGGAAAGTCAAGGAAAGGACAAGAGGGAGGATCAGGATAAAACTATAGAGAAAAGATCAGGTCAGGGGAAGGAAAGATAAGGACTAAGGAGGTTCTTTAATTTTGAGTTCTCTTTGACTATAGTTGGGGAGACGTGAAAATCAGTGGCCTATGATAATACCCAACCCAAAGGACTCCAAAATGTTGGAGAAATGACGCTTTGACCTACCAGTAATAACTGCAGAGCTTTCAAAACCCCAGAATATTCATGGATTTGATTTGTAAATTTGGGAAATTTTTAGCTACTCATATATTTATTGGGTTTGAACGGTAATCATTTTACTTATTTTTTTCACTTTTAATAACTTTTTAAGTGGATTGATGTCTTTAGTGGATTCATATGATAGGAAAGTTACAAGTAAAACCACAAATTAACTGAAGTTTAATGATATTAAGTTAACAATAACACTAAATTACACTTCACACCACTATACATTAACTTCATTTTCAGATTTAAAACTTATTACACCTCTATCATTAACATATGTTTCTACATATGTTACTAACACAAAAATATCAGAGATAAAGAAATAATAATGAGATAATTTTAAGTCCTTCAAACGATTTCTAATCCATGAAATAATCAGTCAGAAGTTTACGTGTTGGGGCACTGGCAAGCGAAGGGCCTGGCTCGTCTCTTGTGGTCGAAGGAGTCGTCGAACTCTCCCCACTTGGAGATGGACAGGTAGTTCTGTGTGTCCTTGCCCATGATCTTCATGGAGTTGTCAGGGTTGGGATCTCTCCACGGCATGGTGTCGAACCACTCAATGGGTTCTCCGTCATTCCAGACCCAGGTACCTTCCTCTTTCTCGTCGTTTCCTCCCAGCCAGATCCAGTTGGTGGCCTCCCAGGTCTTCTCATCACGGTCGCCAAGGAAGTACTTGGCAGCCTGCTTGATCTCCTCCACTTCGGCGTTGTTCCTTACTTTAGCCAACATAAGTCCAGCAGTCTCACATGCTTCCTTGGCTTTTCCCCAAGATTTGAGGTTTCCTGAGAGAATGTATTTTCCTTGGTAGTCACAGGCATAGGGATGTTCCTTGAAAGCGAAGGTATCGTCCCATTTTCCACCGTGGTTGATCCTCATCTGATTCTGGAGGTACTTCACTCCGTCCTCCTTGGTGGGTGCCTGGTCAGGTTGTCCTCTGAGCCATGATGAGTAGTACAGGGGTTTGGATCCATCAGCCCAGGCCCAATCGTCAGGTTGATATACCTTTAATTCCTTGCGTTTCATTTTGCCATCGTTGTTCAGCACCTTTCTGAGACCCACCCAGACCCACTCATCCGGAGCCCATTTGCCACTGGAGGTGGGGTAGGCCATGGAGAGCAACATCTTTAGATCGGTGTTCTTATCGTCTGTGTTCACGGTAGCCAAGTTACCTTTGACATCTCCGCCAGTTCCAAGGTCGAAGCTCTTGCAGTTGGCATCAGCTGTATCGTAGTCGACCATTTCACTGAAAAGGACTAGGTTACAGGTGGGGTAAATCCCATCCAAGTTGGTGATGAGATCTTTCAGTCCCTTGATCTGAGCCCTTTTATCATCATCGAGCTTGAGGAGACCACCATTGGCAGCAACCACGCCGATCAGAAGAACGGCGATGATGTACTTCATCATGATCTAGATAGGGAGGTAAAGGATTATTGTTTACAATATTGACAAAAAACAAATATTTTGTTAAAATCTAAGCTCTTGAACGCCTTCTGAAGGGAGGGAATGGCCAAATGCCAAATGAAACAGCTAGCAAAGTCTAGGAGTACTTAAAGATTATATTGGATTTAGAATGCAGTATCAAATAGAGGACGAAATGCAATCTAAAGGTCTGAGTATTCGAATGACTGAATGAAACCTTATGATATAAATATCGTCTCAGTTTAATAAGAATGACACCCCTTCATACTTGGTCCAAACTCAATCCCATAGGGAAGATAAGGCTCAGATTGAAGCGAAGATAAGCTTTGAAGTTTCTCATGCAAAAATGATCCCAATCCGAGGATCATCTTCGCTTTTGAGCTCCATTTATTATTTTTCAGGCGCAACTAAGTTTGAATCAGAACTATTTAATTAATAAAGTCTTATTTCTTATTTTTAGAAAATAACTAACGGAAGATATCCGGAGATTATCATCACTTTTGCTCTTTTGGTCATTCATTGATTGATACTCAGCTCAAAGAGAAGCAAGTTTTGAGAAGAGAAGCTTGTTTTAATAGACAAGCTACAGGAGCACGAACACCGAAGATTAGCAATCATCTCTTCCAATCTTAGTGAAAATTAATTGAAATATTTTAGACATCGCAGTGGAGCAAAAAAACTGGCTCCACATATTTGAAAGCTAACTCCAAAATTTGAGTACAGTGCATTGAAATTTTCTATCTGAGACAAACAGAAATGAGTCACGAAATCATATATTAGGGTGACAATTTTAGTTACTGAGGACATCTGGTTTCTGGGGGCTGCATTCTATTGTTATAATCCATTATATTGTGATTCGTTCATGTCTTCGACTTCACAAATAAACAGTAATGACTCTCAAAATCATATATTAGCTCGATAATTTTATACGCATCTGTGACGTCTGGTTTCTTCAGGGGGCTGTCGCCCCAGACCACTGCTTGTCATTCCATAATTCAAAAAGGAGTCTCAAATCATATTTGTGCGACGATTTTATGAGCTCGGGACGTCTGGCTTCTGGGGGATGCTGCCTCCAGACCCTTGTGTGTCCTTATTATATTCTAATTAGGTATTTAATTGCGATTTTGTATACCGCCATAATATTCTAATTCTTTATATTGCGATTCGTCAATGTCTTCAAGGTCTCAATCCAAGCACAAATGAAATATCCAATCCAATCATATCGGGTAAATTTTGTGAACAAAGCGAGTAGGCCTTGTAGTTTTGTTTTTTTATGAATTTTTTCGATATGCTCATGGGGTTAAATGGTCCAAAAATTTCATCACAAAACCCGAAGAAAAACTTTCAATTTCGGGAAGATAAAGGTGGTGATTATAATTATCACGGACTTTAGTTTCACGAACCTAAAACTTCACGGATATAAATATTCACGCTTGATTGAAGTGGCAGGCACTTCAAATTTTCATAAAAATTGAAATTATCCGCTCGTTTTTCCCATTTTCTTCCGCAATCGGTATACTTGAATTGGAGATTTTTCAATGTTTTTGATAATGATACTGATCAATTTCCATATTGCAGTTACTAAGTATAAGCATGGAAACGAAGTATAATTTAACGAAAAATTTCATTATTTGTGCGTTTAAAGAGATGAAGTCAGAAAATTTGCGACTGTACCCAAGAGATGTTGAGAGGAAATACTAGACTTGAAAATCACGGACATTAGTATCACGCAGAAATAATTTTCACGGAAATCAATATTCACGCAGAGATGCTCAGCGTGAAAGTTATGTCCGTGACAATAATGTCCGATAAGGTATATCATGAAGCTTAAAATTATTGGTATAGAAGTTGTACTTGAGGAAACAAGTAACAAAAGTTGTCAATTGCTGACTGCGTTGCTTGAGGGGTAGCTACATTATTAATGGTGATGGTTGGTTTAAGGCCACATCAATCATTGGACTAAACACTTATGACTATGAACTTTTTGCCCGTGACAATAACATGGCAGTCAATTATCCATTAATTGTCAATGCGTTAACGGACTGGAGCTTAGAACATAAATATCAATCTCTTCAAGTTTAAGCTTTTAATTTCAGTTATAATAATATAACTTTTTCCTTACGGACATATTAATCACGAAGTCAAGAAGATAATTAACCTTTGACATGATTATGGACAGGTTATAACGACACACATAATTAACCCCATGAAATATAAATTATAACGTGGGGAGGTTGAAGGGAGGCAATAAAGAATAAATTTTGAGTGTGTGTGTAGATGGGGGCAAGTAAATATAATAAGTTTCAACACGGAACGATGTACATTTAGATTCTGCCTTCCTTACACGCTAAGAGACAAAACCCATCCTAGCCCATAATAGCCCTCCGCATAGAAAGAACAGCCCTCAGATTTTCATGCGAAAAGGAAAGGCAGAACTAAGACGCGGAGAGGAAATCACAGGCTTAGACACACGTGAATTTGGGGAGGGTGTTTCAAATGCTTTTGGAAGCGTGTAGAAAGTACGTGGAACTACGGAAGTTTCAGAGAATGGCCCTAAAATGTGGCCATAATCGAACCAGTTACACTGGCAATAATTTCAGAGTTCACCCTTCAATCTTCATGCCTCCAAGGTCCATTTCTTCATGACAGAAAATATTCTTTTTAAATTCTCTAAGGTACAGTAAGTCCGTCTATCTGTATTGCGCATTCAGATGTTAAGTCGTCCTGACACCAGTCGTTCTTGACACAAGTTCAATTGACATCGATTTAAGACAATATTTCAACATATTTATAGGGAAATATGCAGCGATTTGACTTCAGGAGGCCACCCAAGTTTTTAACCACGGCAATTAGTAAAGTTTTTTAGAAACATTTTCAAAGTTTTTCCAACAAACTATAAAAACATAAGAATTCGTGTGCAAAGCGCAGCCTGTAATGCCCCAAATCATGTAGATGTAGAAAATGATTGCAAGGATTATTTTGAGCAATGCATTTTAGCTCTAAGCGAATTAGGAATTGATTTTGTTTTCCTGACTACAAAACGAGAATTTACTTTGGATTTTTGATAAGTTTTGGTTTGAGTGATCTAGCTGATCTGGATTCCGGTAGTACTGTGCAAGGCTACAGTCATTTTTTCTCAAATATGTATATACTCCGAATCTGGGTTTAACTCAACGTGTCACTTATTCCAAATACCGTGGTTCAACGTGTCACCTTGAAGTGATTACGGCGTACGCTTAGAAACAATTCCTGAAGGAGAGTACAATGGCCCTGTGTGTGTGCCATCAGGGATTTGATGCGGACACTTAGGGGGGGGGGGGAGCCAATGCTCTTTTAGGCTCTTTTAGGCCCCACTTTCTAAGGCTCTTTCCAGATTATTTATTTCTAGGGCTCTTTTTGGATTTTTAATATCCTCGGGCCTAAAAGAGCGTTGCCCCCCCACTCTCAGCCCTAATGGTACACCTCACAAAACTGTTCAGGGGCTATGCGTTGACGCAGAAATAGGAAAATTTTTTGAAATAAGACGAAGCACAAATTAACTGAAGTTTATAATGCTATCAAGTTAACACTAAACAATAACACTAAATTACACTTTACACCACTATACATTTCGTTAAATTCATTTTCAGATTTAAAACTCATTACAACTCTATCATTTAGATTCATTTTCAGATTTAAAACTTATTACAACTCTATCATTTACATATGAGGTTTCTACATGATATGTCACTAACACGAAAATATCAGAGATAAAGAAATAATAATCAGATAATTTTTAGTCCTTCAAATGATTTCTTATCCATGAAATAATCAGTCAGAAGTTTACGTGTCGGGGCACTGGCAAGCGAAGGGCCTTGCTCGTCTCTTGTGGTCGAAGGAGTCGTCGAATTCTCCCCACTTGGAGATGGACAGGTAGTTCTGTGTGGTCTTGCCCTGGATCCTGTCGGAGTTGTCAGGGTTGGGAGCTCTCCACGGCATGGTGTCGAACCACTCAATGGGCTCTCCGTCATTCCAGACCCAGGTACCTTCCTCTTTCTCGTCGTTTCCTCCCAGCCAGATCCAGTTGGTGGCCTCCCAGGTCTTCTCATGAGCGTCCCCAAGGAAGTACTTGGCAGCCGACTTGATCTCCTCGACTTCCCCTTCGTTCCTTACTTTAGCCATGATAAGTCCGGCAGCCTCACAGGCTTCCTTGGCGTGTCCCCAAGATTTGAGGTTTCCTGAGAGAATGTATTTTCCTTGGTAGTCACAGGCATAGGGATGTTCCTTGAAGGCGAAGGTATCGTCCCATTTTCCAGCGTGGTTGATCCTCATCTGATTCTGGAGGTACTTCACTCCGTCTTGCTTGGTGGGCTTCTGGTCGGGTTGTCCTCTGAGCCATCCTGAGTAGTCCAGGGGTTTGGATCCATCAGCCCAGGCCCAATCCTCAGCGTGATATTCTCTGCCTTTCTTGCTGCCGTCGTTGTTCAGCATCTTTCTGAGACCCACCCAGACCCACTCATCCGGAGCCCATTTGCCACTGGAGGTGGGGTAGGCCATGGCGAGCAGCATCTTCAAATCGGTGTTCTTCTCGTCTGTGTTCACGGTAGCCAAGTTACCTTTGACATCACCGCCCGTTCCAAGGTCGAAGCTCTTGCAGTTGGCATCAGCTGTATCGTAGTCGACCATTTCACTGAAGAGGACCAGGTTACAGGTGGGGAAAACTCCGTCCAAGTTGGTGAGGAGAGCTTTCAGTCCCCTGATCTGGGCCTTGTCCTTTTCAGAGAGCTTGAGGAGACCATTGGCAGCAACCACGCCGATCAGAAGAACGGCGATGAAGTACTTCATCATGATCTAGATAGGGAGGTAAAGGATTATTGTTTACGATATTTTAAAAAAATATTTTATTAACATCTAAGCTCTACAACGAAATCTGAAGGGAGGGAATGGCAAAATGCCAAAAGTAACAGCAAGCACAGTCTAGGAGTGGAAGAACTAGGGAAATTTTACTGGATTTAGAATGAAGTATCAAAAAGAGGACAAATTCAATGTGAAGGTCTGAGTATTCGAATGAATGAATGGAACCTCGATGATATAAATATCGTCTCAGTTTAATGAAAACAACATGAAAATGATAAGAATGAAAGGCTAACTATTTGACCTACGCCTATATCATACCTTCCTTCAATTAATATGAACTAAAGCCGAACTGAAAGTAGCTCCAATAGTTTATTAATTATCATCAAATAGTGGGTCCTATTTATCAACAACACCTAGGCGCAGTATTTATTATTAATATCTATATCATGAAGCTTAAAATTACTAATGTAGAAATTGTCATATGAGAACAATTAACAGAAGTTGCCAATTGCTGACTGCGTTGCTTGAGGGGCAGCTACATAATTAATAAGGCTGATCATGGTTGATTAAAGGCCACATCAATCATTGGACTAAACACCTATAACTATAAACTTTTTGCCCGTGACAATAACATGGCAGTTAATTAACCATGAGTAACTTGTCAATTCACTAACGGACTGGAGCTTAGAATATGAATATCAATCTCTTTAAGTTTAAGCTTTTAATTTCAGTTATAATATAACTTTTTCCTAAAGGTTATAGTAATTACGAAGTCAGAAGATAATTGACCTTTGGTATGATTATGGACAGTTTATAACAACACACTTAACTTAACCCCATGAAATATTAGAAAAAAATATAGCGTTGGGAGATTGAAGGGAGGCCGAGAGAAGCAATGAAGAAAAAATTGTGAATGTGTGTAGATGAGAGCAGGCAACTATAAAACGTATCATCACGGAACGATGTACATTTAGATCCGACGTTCGACACCCCTTACACGCAAACAGACAAAACCCATCCAAGCACATAATAGCCCTCTGCATGGAAAGAATAGCCCCCAATTTTCATGCGAAAAGGGAAGGCAGAATTAAGGCGCGCAGAGGAAATCACAGACTAGTCACACGTGAATTGGGGGAGGGTGTTTCAAATGCTTCAGAGAAGCGTGTAAAATGTAAAACTTACGTGGAAGTACGGAGAATGGCCCTGAAATGTGGCCATCATCGTACCAGTTTCACTGGGAAAGGGTGTAGCCAGGGGAAGGCGACACAGGCGGCTGCCTCCCCTTTTTGAACAGACGTGAGAATCTTGTTAAAGTGTTAATATGAGAGCTTTGAAGTTTGAGCCAAGCAAAATAAAAAATCAATAGGCTTTATTAATGTAACTCGCCGCCTTCTTTTCAAAAATCTGGTTACGCCTGACACTGGGAACGATTTCAGAGTTCACCTGATTAATCTCTAATCTTACTACTTATAATTCTTCCTCATATATAAATATATAAATAAATAAATAAATAAATGAATATATATCTGTCTGTCCAGTTTATGATTTCTGTCTGTCCGGTGGCTTATATATAGCCACAGATTTTTCTGACACCACTCAGTACCCCATCAAGCATGCCGATTGCCGATGATCGGAATGTTCATACCAGAGTACCAGTGACGTTTGACACCACCTGACATATAGACATCACATAGAGGAGTAGGCACACCCGATTAAAAGATGACCTCATCACTGATAAGAACTACAGTACTGCATTATACTGTACCAATTGCTGAAGCGAAAAAATTGTGAACGATGGCCGGAGGCCATGGGTTCTGCTAGTTAATTATAATTCTTCAGGGCAGGAAATATTCTTTCAATTTCAACGGTGCAGTTAGTCAGTTTATACGTATTGCGCATTCAAACGCATAGTCGTCCTGACACCAGTCTTTCTTGACACCAATTCAATTGACACCAATTCAGGTCAGGACTATTTCACTTTAACACATTTAATTCAGTCTACAAACTGCATTACAGAAATGCTGTAGTTTGGACCGTGCACATCTCAGGGTTAGAAAGGTTAGCTGTTAATAACAATTCGGCCACAACAACAATTATCAAACCACGAAGATTACGTTTTGTGCACAGCTTGTAGAAAATAATTGCTAGGATTATTTTAATATTTTCAGCGAAGTTTCGGTCAATATTAATTCAACCGAATTTGGAATTGATTCTGCTTTCCTGACTACATAACAAATCGGAGATTTGCTCGGATTTTTGATAAATTTTGGCTTAAATAATCTGGATTCCGGTAATACTGTGCATGTCTACTGTCATTTTCCTCAACTATGTCTTTGCTCCAAATCTACGTGTAACCCAACGTGTCACTTTGCCGGAGTCCAGCAGTTCAACGTGTCACCTGGAGTGAGTGCGCTTAGAAACAAAGCCCCTGGGTGTGTGCAATCAGGGATTTGATGCGGACACTTAGCCCTGACGGTAGTCATCCAGCATACTGTTCAGGGGTTAGTTAACAAAGGCTTACACACACTCGCGCGCGCCCTTTTCGATTGTTATAATTCATACATCTCACTTTGATGAGTTCGGAGCTGTAGCGGTGAGGTGTAATAAAGGGTAGTTAATGGTTGATTGCTTACGACAATTCCTTCGGTGACAAGGGTTACCGCGTTTATAGTATTATAAACACGTAAATAAGCTTCTAAACTTTATAATATTTAACTTTCGTGACCACAGTAATGATAGAGTGGTTAGAATAGTCTGCAATCTGTGTAATAGTCTGTAATCTGTAAGTGTCAGCGTAAGACATTCAGAATAAAATACGACAAAGACTCTTTGTCGTATTTTTGGAAGGCTAGAAAGTTGTCATGTATTCACGACCTAGCCTGTCATTGCTAGGATAGCTTGTATTCTGCGATAAAAAATAAAAATAAAATGAGAATGAACAAAATTCCTGCTTCCTCAGTCTGAAATTTCGTCGCTTGAAGGGCTTGATAACACCCACAAATTGAATTACTTCCGATCGAATTCATATGGAAAGTTACGCGCGTACATATGGAATCGAGCAATCTGCTCACATTCGTTTAATGACCAATTGACACAGCTTAAAATGAGGGATCAAGATACCTGGTTCCCACCCTGGTGGTGACAGAAATACAGGCCAGCTTTCACTGTTTGGTAGTGGTCTGCCTTGCCGAAGGAATCCAGGCATAAGTTTGTCGAGGGATTGGATATCTGAAAGATGAGAGGCTTTTTACAACTACGGATAAAAAGTTAGGGGGTAAATTGTGGTAAAAATCTAAGAGAAAATCTAAGAGAAAGGAAATTCAATGAAAAAAATCAATCGCCAACCAATTTCATGTGATTGATTGATCAAAAACCCGAGTGGCACCACTACATATACCCAAAATGTGCCCACATGGATCAATCGATCTAAAAACGCATGAGCTTCGACAAATCCACAGAAATTCGATTAAAGTAAGTTGCGCGCAATGAAAAAAGTACGTCTTTATCAATCCCTTTATCGATCGTTGCATGTGTACATGCATCGATCGATGAAGGGATTGATAAATACGTGCTTTTAACAGTGCGCGCGATTAACTTTCAATAAAATTTCTATAAGGGCTTCAAAAACTTCGCTGTCACTAACCGATCCTAAAGCGAGGTAGTTAAGGGAGGGAACGTACAGATCAGGGTACACAGTGTCCAGGTACCACTTGAAACTCTTACACTTCAACCGCTCACGGAGCGCAAGACGACCTTTGGGGAAGAGAAATATTCGAAATTATGGGACGACATTGCAATGACGCCACACGACGTTTGTCTCGAGAGAACGTTTTTATTCACATAAAAACGTAGTGAATATAACAGACTTTTTTCAATGGAAATACAATTGATCTTTTTTGAAATTTCAATGATATTTGTTAAATTTCAATATTAAGATCTAAGAGGGGGGGTTGCCATGCCACTTGCCATCTTACATTTTATTTCAGAATTGTAAATAAAAAACTGGCAAGCGCGGCTCTGCAAATTAAAATATAGATATTACACAATTTTGTGTAATTATTTTAATTGAAATGGTTGAGGGGGGGCATGTATGATGTAATGATACTTTGAATGATTTAGGGCAGAGATGTGTTGGGGGGGGGGAGTTAATTGATATATTTTGCAATATTCATCAAATTCTTCAGCACCATTTCTTCCTGAAAAAGTTTATCAAATATTATTTAGGGAATGGTTACTGCCTCGCTTCATTCCGCAGTAAACCTGAAAATATTTCATCCTTAGATTTAATCTGTAAATCTTTCAAAAAAAGTTAAATCTTTGAATGAAGCTTTTCTTTCAAAGATTTAAATCTTTTTAATATTTGAATGAAGTTTTCCGGAGTTACCAGGTGTCCGTAGAATTAGTATCCTCAAGACAAGACATGTCTCACAGACACAAAGACGACTTGTAACCACAGACGTCAGACAAGTCAACTGTCACGTGACATTAAAATCACGTGACTCGCGCTGTTATATTGTAGTAACACAGCGCTGACGACCATTGGATTACAAAACAGCTCAGTTACACTCTGAATCAGCTCTTTGACGTAATAGAGGCCAGAGATTTAAATTTTAAACAAAATAGGTACAATTTAAGTTTACGTCATGTCTGCCTCAATTTCATGAGATTAGATTCTTCTGATGCTTTCGTCTGAGTGAATAGAATATAAAATATTGCTACATTAGGGGGGGGGGGAGGTAACTGGCCATTGAAAGGCCTTTGGTCAATCATCATTATAAAACTTGAAAGCTAATGAACGAAGACATTTGAGTATCAATGGATGTAAATAAACTGATCTTCAAAACAGATGTATTTTAAATTTCCATTGTACATTAGCTTCATTATATTTGTGCATTAGCTTCAATTTTTCATTTTTCAATGAAAAATGATGATGATACCATGGCTAATTTTCCCAACCATTCAAAACGCTGCACAGTTCAGAGTAGTCACGTGGTTTGGCAAGCAGCCAATAAGAATCAAGAATACAATTCCCATCAACGCGTGTCCTGAAAATTAAGTTTAAAAACACCGCCTCAGCAGCGTAATCTTCATTCATTTCCGAGTCTTCTTCGTCTTTGCGATACCTGTAACTCATCACCCTCTGTTATTATGGTAAAGCTATCAAGGTGTCACACACCCGAGGTTAATATTTATTTTTAAACCTTGTAAACCTTGTCAACCCGTGGTCGGGGTCTGCCAAGCACTGGTTGACACCAGGGTCATTGTGGGTGTCACAAAAGGAGAAAGTGGACATTGACACCAAGGTTATTGGGGGTGTCACAAAAAGAGATTGACACCAGGGTTATTGTGGTGTCACATAAGGACAAGGAGGAGATTGGCACCAGGGTCATTGGGGTTGTCAACTTGAAATACCACTGTCTGGTTCCGTAACAACGCTGGATGTGAGCAGCATGGTTTTCTGGGACAATGGGGGTTTCTTTGGGACTATTAAAGAAATGCCAGGATTCTTCCTTTGAAGTAAAGAAGTGATGTCATGGCGATATGAAATAATGAAATATTCATTTATTGAAGTATGAAGTTTTGAAATTTATTCTTTGTTCTGATGATAATTGAAGTGTTTCACTTTAAATCAATTTCAAAGTAATTTTCTACAGAATTTGGTACAAATGGTAAACTTTGAAACTTTGCTACAGTCGATAAGTAGAAATTAGGACAGAAATGCTTGTGTATCATTCCTGACAAGCGTTAAATCCATATTAAAATAATTTCTGGCAGATCTCCAAAAACTTCCAAATTACCGGAAATATCTCCAGAATCCTTCTTCTCGATTCCAGGACTGTACCAGTAGAACATCTCCTTGTACTCGTCCATCCACGCCTGAAAATTTCCAAATGTGATGGGAGAAAATTAGCAGAAAATTGGCCACCCAGGCCCGCAAAATTCTTAATTTGGTGTTCCTATCGTGAAAATTGATTTAAAATAAGACTAAGCGATAAGCCCATGGAAAATGCGTAATTTGGTGCTGCCAAATTTTCTGTGCATTCTTAAATTTCTGGAATCCTTGTTTCCTGTAGTAAGATTATTTGGAGGAATTAAAATTTGAATGAAATGTCATAAACCAAAATGACAAATATTGTCCCCGAATAAGTGAACACAGAAACCATAGATTCACTCCACCGCCCTTATAACACCAGTTCAAGACACCAAATCTTTATTGTAAAGGAACATAGGAATCACGCGCTCACTTTGTTCTTTATTACACATCAATAACTATAAACTAAACACTTCTGGATGCGAACGCATCCAATACTTGGAACTATCACACATTTTCCTTTCAACCTCCATCTTTTCTCGTCGCCTCCCTCTCCTCTAACATATACATACACAATAAATGTGCTGTTAAGATGACCTCATAATCTTATCTCAACACGGTGAGTTGATAACGTTTAACCGCTTATTTACCGTGGGTCAACCCTTCCCCCCATTCTCTTTTCTCAGTGACCGTTATTCCGTGAGACTCAATTCATGGTTAGGCTTCCAAGTGTGTAATACACCCGTGAATAAAGTGTGTCCTTTTGACTTTCGCTATGAAACTATAAGCAATATGTCTAGAATAAATCGTTCCAGAATAAATCTTCCTAGCGAAGAGACAAAAGGGTTTAATCTAAAATTATAACATTTGGTATTGTTATTATTTATGATAAATTTATGCTAATATATGTAATGAATCAACTTCATGGGGAATTGGCCGGTCAATTGTAACAAGAGTTGAGAATTTTTAAATAAGTAATTTCAAGCGTAATATTTTAATAATTCTGGAAATTATCTAAAAAGACTAGAAACTCGGTCTCATTTTCAATCTAACCAATTTTAGAACTGAAAATAGGCCATCATTCAAAATTGCAGTTTTCAGGAAGCTTACGTCGCTAAAATTTTCACGTTTCAGTATCTCCTTGAAAACGTGAATCACTAAAAAAGCTTTTCAACCGAATTATTACACTCGGCTACCTCCTCACTGGACCATTTTCGAAATAACACCCCAACTCTTACGCTATATATTCGCCCTGAAACTCACCTCCGCAAGTCGTTTGTTATTCCGACTGACGGTGTTACTCGTGCCCCCGGGAAAGGAAACGGGGTTCTTGAGGCGGAAGATGTGCCCCACTCGGGAACAGGGCACGATTTCCAGCTTAGCACCGCACATCCACATCTGAAAAATAGGAAGTGGGCGTAATTTTTTCTTAGAATTTAGATGGAATCGGATTTTTAGAACATTGGGTAAAATAAGGCACCACCGAGATTCGAACTCGGGATCTCCTGTTTACTAGACAGGCGCTTTAACCAACTAAGCCATGGCGCCGATGTGAGCTAACAAAATGAATCCTTAATATAACTGCGGGTATATGTGCTGAATTTTCCAATGTTGAGCTCAAATATCCTGATTGTGTGTGATACTGTGATTTCATGGCGGGTTTTCAAAAATAAAGGAAAACTGTAGAATTAACTCACCCGGAAACTCATCTCGAGATTTTCTCCTCCCCAAATGCTCATCTCATTATCGTAGGTACCGTAGTCATGAAATGTATCGCGATGTATGGCAAAGAGACCACCAGCCATCGTAGGAGAATCGAAATTTGAATTTGAGACAATCACATCATTATTTCTAAATCTTTTTGGCAAGGAAAATAAATTCAAAGGATAGTCCCCGCAGCAATGAGACATTAGTATGGGCAACGAAATTTACTTGGTGAAGTTTTGAATCTTCCTCGACCACAAATCCTTGTGAGTACCATTTTAAGTAATCTTAAAGTACATAAAAGTAAGACACTTACTCGAAGGGATCCCAATTATAGTATTTGGTTCTCTCTGTTTCATTCATAGGAACCCATTTAAAAACCAGTGCCCAGTTGAAACCGCCTTTACTACCATCAGTCTTGGTGTATTCCAACCTAATGAAGATACATTTTAACATAAGAATAGTAAATCATTCCATAATCAGATGGAGTCAAACACAGCGATTTTCAACCTAGAACATCACTGTAAGAAAAGGGGAGAAAAGTAAACATCGTACGTTTCATAGTTGATGTTATCGATAGCAGGGGCCGGGACTATCAGCTTGTTTAGGTAGATCCTGTGAATTAGTGCCTCCAACCATCCCTCTGTTGCTTCTATGTGCGAGTCCAGGAACACCAAAACCTGGAGAAATAGCTGTTAATTGAACGATGTAATCATCATGGCTGAATTAGCATCTGCATCATTTGCCCGATAGATACTTTGCCAGTTGGTTACGCGCGAGCACAAATTATTGGATGCGCGCGTCGATCGAGCGACGCGCGCATCACTGCGCTGCGCGCGCGCGTTTTAACGCGCGAACCGCGCCACAACAATACTAATGAATATGACCGCGCCTTCCATAAAGTAGCGTTCGAACTCTTTCAAGTTAATTCAATAACCCTGCAAGTTACACATTATCGCATGTCAGTCGTCCACAAATGCGATGAAATCATGTGAAATTGCTCCACCAAGACCCATACCAAATCGTAAAATCAACGAAAATTAAAAATCTAACGGCTTAGAGAAAATTTCAGAAGAAATAAAGCTGTTCATGCTCTGATTTTCTAGGCGTAACACTGCAACGCTTCTCTATTCTTATCCCAACCAAGAAAATAAAAGGACACATCGTATAAGGTTAAATGAATCTACCCGTTGTACGCTTCTCTAATACATACGTGATACATTTGTCTGGTAATATAAATATATCTAAGCTGGAGTCAGAGGAAATCACAGTGCAAATTATTATAGCAGTGAACCCATACCAGTGTGGCTGTATATTTAAATTTAGCAATAATAACATTGTATCGTGATGTATACATGTATAGGAATTAGGTAGCTTGTTTACCGATTTCTTCATACATACATTACATACCAAAGTCAAAATAAAACAGCCAAGCGAACCTTGAATTCATGTGATGCTTTTCATTCATCATTCCTTTTTGAACATTATGCGTTCAAAAGTATTTGATTCGTGAATGAAACCGACCATACTCTCCCTTAAATATCATGTCTGCAACTTGAAGGGATGTAACTAAAACAGGATAAATACCTACGTCCTATACCTTTATGTAGCTAATATTCAGGGCGTAGCAATACGATATAAAATCTCATATATAATTGAACAGAGAAAAGAGTTTAAGTTATTAGCGGTTACAGTTTAGGGCATGGCACGGCACACTTGGACTGCCATTGTAAACTGCCATGCCAGTATAATTACCATCACATTTAGTGTCAATGGAAAATTACATGTAGTATTATATATGCCACTGATTGCCATTAGATGATTGGAGCTATTTAGTGATGGACAAGGCGTAAATAGCGGAAGAAATGGCGTAATTTCTACATCTACTTCAGTACATGAAATTATCTTGTCACATCTTAATCTTAGATGCAGCAAATCACTGCAGTTTATTACAGCTTGCTCCAATCTAAATCCGGTTCAGCTATATCATTACTTCTAAACGGGAGATGGATCTACAAGAGATCCAAACAGTTATATCATTACAAGCCACATGGGAGTTTAATTTCAAGATTCTTAAATTGGATAATACAAGCCACGATTGGTTCAATTGAATAATTCCATTTGCGTTGAAAATATTTGAGATTATTTCTTGAAATTTTTAACAGCATTATTTGAAAGACAGCCCACGAAAAGCAGGTTTTATAACTGCAACTTTTAGATTTATTATGTGGATGATTTTATTCTAATAAAAGAAGGTAGAACAAGCTAGGAGTACATCAATGGCGTATTAAGGGCGACAAAGCATCTTGCAAATTAACTTTGTATGTTCGTTGATTGGCTCTTAGTACTTTATTGTCCATCAGATGTTGCTAATGAATAATAGGCGGTCCAAGCCTCTAACATTCTCCATTCTTGACCATGATAATGACATCCATCCCAGACGCCTATAATTCCAATGCAAGTTTTCTTCATATAAAATACAAGAGCACATTTAATGACAGAGCAATCAGCTGTACAAAGACATTTTGTATGTTATATATTGTACATTAATATAAAGTGTACCCCGTACCCTTAAAGACATTTGGTTGTCGATCAATGTCATGTCCCCTAAAACAGCTGACATTTTAAACAGAATTAGAAGACAGGTCGTTTTGTTTCTCAGAATGAAGGACCCGTTTTCTGGAAAACACGCCTCGATTTCAAGACAGCATTTTTAATTTCTACCAACGTTGTGGAATCTTATGAAATTAAGGATGTCTAACTTCAACACAGCTCGCCAAGAAACTTAACCTCTATTATTTGAACACACATGAATTATGTAACCACATAATCACTAAAAGGCAACTGAGCTTTGCATTAACCATTTTAATATTTGTGTTCGAGTCTAGGGATATTATATATACGAGCAAGCATTAATCCTCGTATTTATTAATTCATAATAACTCGGCGTTGCGTGATTATCTGGATTATTAATCCCGGCGAAAGTCTAGAAGCAGGTAAAATATATGCACGATAGGCGCTTGAAATGATGATGTCATTATCATAGCTATAAGTTTGAAGTTGGCGACGTTGAACCGCCTATTTTTTTCTTGCGCGCAGGGTATAGTTAGGTAATATGAAAACGATTAAAACATTACAAGATTGCATACACATTCTTTGATTGCGGCAGCCAAGAATTGGGTATTGTGTAGTACGCATAGGTTATTCACTTTAGTTTTTCATTCACCGGCCGGCAAAAAAAACCGGAAAAAAATTGTTGGCTGCGGACGAGAAAAAAACAGCTGAAAATAACATCCTTGCCATTTACCATGGTTAGTAGGAGTGAATTGGTGACAATGAAATGAGTATATACTATTCGTCGTGCGAAACTTGACTTCAAATTCTCAGAGAAATGAATTATGCCAAATAAGTCATATGGACATGAAACAGGTAGATTAATAAGTGCTGTCTGGTATCTGCTAAGAGCCAATAACACTGCCAAATATTGCCAAGTTTCGCATTGTATGGAAACACAGGAGCTTTCTGCAGATTAATTTTGACTGCTATAACAGTGCAGCAATCATAAAAAGAGAGCAAGGACCGAGGTCCACTGGAGGAATGCTAACAATTGAAAACGCACTATTCCTACAGATTTCATCAAATGAGGGGCCGTGAAGTACTTAGAGCATCCCATACTCCGGAGGGGTACTCAAATTTCATTTTATAAAGTAGTGTTGTAAAGTATAATCTTGGAATGGGATTGAGCTCTGAACAGACGAATCTGCAAGAGTTTGGGTGACCGTTGGTGTGGGGTGGAGTGAGGCCGAGTGAGGGTGGAATCATTTGAAGTTCCCTCCACTTCAGTTGATAAATTCAATACAAATGTTGTATTGTAAGATAAGACCTGCAAAGAGCTTTCCATCAAATTACGTATTGTCTTCAGAAATTCATCAAGTAAGTACAGACAACAACACAGACACTCTATAATATCATGTAATGCTTCGCATTGTCGAAGATAAGCAGAATTTTTGCGGATGGGAACAAATCCTGCTTAACCTTCTTTTAAACAAGTTAAACGACATTCTCTAATTTCTCGATAATAGCTCAATAACGTTGTACTGAAAGTTAAGTTACATCATATCTAGTGTAAAATAATTGTAGCTTTTCATTGATGCATCACGTCGCAATTTACGTTTGCTACCCACGGAAAGTATGGTTCAATTTTTTGGGTCAAATTGGATTTGAATAATGAGGTTCACTAACACAGTGCAACAAGAACTGTACACTTTCAAAATAACTCTCTCGAAGCTGTATGAAATAGTTTTCCGTATCCAAGGAGCTCATTATCTTTTACTTCTTACAGCAAGGATTTTTGGTTAATTTGAACTTTTAAGGAAGAAAATTGTACTCGTTCGCAGGATTGAAATTCAAAACAAGACCACCGCCTTGGCTTCCACGATATTTCTTACTCAAACTGTCTGCTACTCAAGCAAAGATTTGGAAAAAACAAACAGAGCGTGAGATAGGCGGTACAATATCTTTAACTAGCTATTTTAAACCCTGGTTATGACGTCATCACAAATAATCCTACGCGCCATACGACCATAGATTTCATTGAAATAATGATTTTGATTTGAAATCTGATGAATATTATCACTTGGTATAGTGTGACTCAAGAGAATTATCAATGAAAGGGCTTTGGAAATTCAAACTTTCAAATCAATATGATATTTTTTCAGTTTATTCCTATTCGAGGATTATAAAATGGGAGTGATTTGAATCATTGGATGACTTGATAAGTTAGATTCAAATCGAAGTTGTGGATGATTTTATTTAATACCTGCTGAGGCTCAGGCTACACAATCGTGTTATGAATTTGAATAATTTAATAATGTATATGCACATTACAGTGTAATAATTAGCATAATAATGCTAACATTTAATAACTGTTTAGTACGCAGGTGTAAATATTGGAAATTATGATAATCAATATGCATCCTAATCTCAATAATTCACTAAAATCTCCATATATGCTAACTCCTAATCATTCAAAATCCAAATCATCGTAAATCCTTTAAATCCAATGTATCCTCATACATCGTACATCCTAAATCCTAATACATGATCCTAAATCATAATTAGCTAATACATCCTCATTCCTGATATATCCTAAATTCCTGATATATCCTAAATCCTCCAAAGTCCCTCGCTTGATTTTATGAAGGAGAGTAGTAGGGTGTGCCACTCTCTAGAAAATAGAGACCATGTCGATTTTCGGTAATGGATTTGTCACAATAATTACACGAAAGTCGTTGGTACAAGTAACAGTTCTCAAAGCTCTCGAATTGTTACTCTTCAATTTCATACATCAACCATTTGCCACCACGCAGGAACCGGTACCGGAAAGAGCCTCTTGAGTTTCGGATGGCTGACAATAGCCCCTGTTAAATCGATATTCAACATTTTGAATTTTCTGAATCACTGATAACAGGCATCGGCGGCGTGTTAGCTTTTTGTATTCAAGGGATTCAAAAGTCTTGTCAACATTGACCAATCAGGTTGCAGATTTATGGAAACACAGTCAACACTCAACGCGCGCGCTGATTGGTCAGTGTAAAATGGAGAAACAGAGAAATGGAGAAGTGAGAATGGACCTGTGCGTAAGCTGAAAGGTGCAGCTTCGGAATTCGGATGCTTATCACGGAAGTGTGCACTAGTAGTAGTAGTAGCAATGTGCTATCATGAGGCCACATCATGGGAATGAATGAAGTCGCCCTTAGAATCAACGATCCATTATTATGAGAGTTATTCAAATAGTATAAAACCGAACATAAGATGCCGCAACTGATGAATACCGAAGGCGTTGGGAGTAAAAGCTCGAGTGTTCATTCCATGTGCAGTAAAACCTTGAAGAGGTTTATGAACTATAGACATAACAGTTTGAAGCTTGAAAGTGTTTATAAAACTCTCAAACTTGGTAGGTATCCAGATGTAGCATTACAGCTTACATACCAAAATGTACGGGATACTAAACATAGAACCTTCTATAAATATAAATATATTGCACACAAAGAAACATAGAT
Organism: Beroe forskalii; assembly: GCA_011033025.1. Lineage (NCBI taxonomy): Eukaryota > Metazoa > Ctenophora > Nuda > Beroida > Beroidae > Beroe > Beroe forskalii. The sequence goes on along the minus strand of WFMF01000086.1, from coordinate 58,263 downwards.
AGACAGTTCCACGTAATCATTTGGCCATTTTAAACTATGATAATGACGTCATTGCGACTGCCAAATTTCATGAAACTCACATAATAGGAATATAATAGGACAATATAATATACTTTATTCAGGATAAAATGTAGCCATGCCTATTTAAATGTACTGAATTCATGGAAGACAGGTCATTTTGTATTGTAGCAAATTTATCAGAGACAACATGTCGACAGTCTCTAAGCCTAAGTGAAATTTCATGTACCTTGGATTCATCGCTTGAAAAATTTTATTGGTACTCATCAGTACTTCAGTAGTATGGATCAATCATTTCGGAGAAATGTCTGCGTTGAAGTTTCACAAAAATTGAATGAGAAAGGGCGCGGAAGAATATTTTGTCAATGATCTAAAATCACTCAAGTGATCTTGGAATCATCACTCTGCCTGGGCGTTAACTGCGCTAATGATAAAAAGTGCTTGTATTGTAAAAGTCTGTGTCAAGCAAGCTAATTACCGAATAAAAGTGTACTCATTTCTGAGTAAAAGTCTACTTATTTCTAAGTAAAGTGTACTCATTTCAGAGAGTTGCCTGTGAGTCGTGATACGCCCAAGATACACAGAGAAACCTCCGAATATAAGAGGCGACACTACGTCAACAATTCAAACATGAAATATCATGATAATGACGTCATTCACAGCAGGTTATTTTATTCGTTTTCTAAAACAGTTGGCACATTATGCTGAATAAATGAGGGGTGTTTAAAGTAGAATGTAATTTGAAGTATGTTGCAATGTCATATTGTCGCTTAGATACATGAGGTATAGAGTACGTGTAAACCTCGTGGTATTTTATAGATTTCGTTGGCGAAGTTTGTAAAGTTAGGAAGCTTACAAATTGACACTTTCATATGATTTGAAACAAAGTTGCAATTAGCCCATAGGAAGTACGGGAGCATCACTGTATCAAGGATACATTGTTTATTACAGAAGTGTGGAATTCATTAATCAAGTCTGGTGCACGTCAAAAGACAAAGAAATCACTCTTTTGTTCGGGGAACAAAGGTTGAAAGTACTCGGTTCTAGGTACCATTCATCAGGAAAGGTACCACTTATCATTGTTTTGGGGCATTCGTTACGCCTATAGATCCTGCATTTTACAATACTTTGCAGGACAAAAGTAGGCGTTTAGAAGTCACTAATTCACTATCTTAAATCATAACAATGACGACATGCTCGAACCCGAGTTATCCCTACGCGGTATATCCACCAGTTTATCTCTTTCGTAACGAATGAAGTTCTAATCACTATAATCGGGATATTTTATAGAACCCTCTTACATTGCAATCGGTGTCTACAATGCATAGAAACTTGCATGATCGGGTCCCTATTGGTTTAGACCCTCACCCTTCGGGATGCCGGTCTAAACTGGATACATCCCTAGGGACGTACTCCAAAATTGGCCTAATAGACGCGTATCTACAGTTTGTATTCTATACGCAGCTGTAAAAATCTGTGGCTAACTGACTCCCCCCCCCCTTAATACATATATCCAACGCATGCACAGCTGTATTACGACACACGGCGTAGGTGGGGCTTCAGCTTACACCTGAACCATTTCCCCTGAAATTAATAATCTACTTGATAACATGGACAGCAGGTTACATGATCGTATGAAATTACGGTGCTAAAATTAATGGATTATTAATAAATCCCTCTCGTACGGCAGGTGCTGTTGTAGTGCAATGTACCAGCTTTTGGAGAGGGCAGCTTTTGGAGAGGGCAGATGCAGGGACGATATAATTTAAATCTGTTCTAGCAGATCAACAGTTGCAGCTGTTAGATGGGCCCTCCATTATTCCATTAGTCCGATATAATAAATTTACTAATTTGATTTAATCGTTCAGAAGATCATGCAAGGTGCCATGATTGGAGTTTAGCAACATCCAATCTATAATTTGTAAACTCGAGCGAGGACTTTGCTAAAAATAGGAGCCGTATAAGAGTTGTTTAATTAGCAGCGAATCATTGAGACATTAAATGCGGCATTATTGCGACATTTTCATTATCCTCAGTGATGATACTGCACTTATATTTGTCTAAACTACCACGAAAGTAGTCACCCAGAACCCTCATCCACTAAGTTATGATGACGTGGGAATAAGAATCGTCACCAGCTCAATATTCCAAGAATCTGGAATCATTTCTCACCGCGGGTCCGCACGAATCTAACCTACATTACTGTGCATTAACATGATATATCACCAAGCATTACTACCATAAAATTCTACACTCGTTACCACGCACATCAGGGGCTACTTGTTAATGCATAGATAATACCCTGGGGACGGTGTGACGTCATCAAATACACATTTCAAACTAAGATAATGACGTCATTTTCAACCTCGCATTGGTAAATTATTTTGTGACGTGTTAATATAAATCTGATATTAAAAATCTATCAATCGGGAGAGTTTGGGTCACATAGTCTATTATCTACTGGATTCAAATGTCCGCTAACGTATAAAAATGACATAAAATGATGTGGAAAAAGGCAGGGTCTAAGTAAAGCCCATGACGTATTGAGTTGTCCGGTGTTGCAACATTCTATTATTCGAGCTTCTGTAAGATAACACGATATGACTATATGAGCACGGAGCAAGAGTGTATACTCGACACTCCCTCAGAAAATAATACGGTTGCGAGTGTAATTAGTACAATGAATTGAGATAAAGTCAAAGACTTGAGAGAAGTAAACCGAAAAAGGCACCAGCTGGTATGTAGAAAAACGGAACTCTGCTCCACTCCAAACGTGCAAATTTTATTCGAGTTTCAGGATTCAGGGAATTGGATGAAAAAAAATATTTTTCCACACAATAACATTGCATTTTATAAACTCGATGTTTCTGATATGTGGTATCTATCTAAATCATGTAAAAACAAAAGTGTGGAACTACACTTGATTGAAAGTACCTGGCCCCTGCTATAGGCTGCACCAGCGAGTCTGGCTCGTATGAGACCCATCCTTGCATCCTGTCTTAGTACTTTGACGTTGGGAAGATGGACTACATACTCGTCAAGCTGCTCGAATGTGTCAGCTGCAATGGAAAAGGGGAATAATACACAGAGATATATACATTCCGTTACAACCACAGTTATGGGTTTGATATATAATAATCTTGAAATCGGAATTTATTGATAAACCTGAAAAACATGAAATGAAGCATCTATTGAAGAGCAAAATTAAGATGTACTTACGATGTGTCTCCCGATGACTGGCATCGTCAACAAGTATTATCTCCTCTAGAAGTTCTGGAGGCGAGTTGTTGAGGATACTGTGCACTGACCTAGAAAATATTATAATGTTATTAAAATGAATGTTCATGAATTTGAGATTTCAAATTAATGGGCTACATATTTTAAAGATTTCTTCCACTCCACATTTCATTCATTAGATAGTTATCGAAATCTCAGTATTCACCAGATATTTGTTAAGCAATCTACATCCAACATACCTTAATAACGATGAGAGAGCCTCATTATGGAAACAGATGATAATGCTGGCTTTTGGGAGGTCATGAGGATACCCTACTCTTCTACACCTGGTTAAGAAGGTTTTCAACGAAGTCATTAGAACATTCTAAAATATGTAAAACATTTTAGAAAATTTAGGTGAGGTATCCTAATGAGGTTCTAAGTTAAATAAAACTCACATGGGGTGCCTCATGTCATTGATGTGTCTGTTGAGAGGTAGGGTATCAGCAAGTCTGGCATTGTAGCCATGAGTTGCCATCCCTCTTTTGTTAGCATCATCCTCTGTCTCTCCAGGAGGTAGCTGAGGAGTAGGGTGATATATCAGGGATGTAACATATAATGGGAGATGTACCATGTACATTGTAAGATTGTACAACAATCCCTGAACATCCTTAATGGCAAACAATAATTTTGATCCAAATTTTGCAATTACTGTGTATGGGAATGAACTATTCAATACCTTCCTGAGACGTTTCTCCAAACTCTCTCGTAGCAATTTCACCTCAGATGTTTCTTTCCAAGGCACCTGAAATGATAATTCAGATTCTAATGTTTGCCAGACCCCATTTTTCACGAAAACTAAAATTAAAATATGCTTTAAATACAATCAATACTTGGTAAGTCAATGATGCAGATCATGCATCAATTTACTGCAAACTTGATAATAATTTAGCATGTCATCTCACAGGTTTCCAGTCTTGTGCTGGCTTATTTTCTGTTGGCTGTGGATCATCACTAGAGTACTCAAAATCTGGATGATTAGTTGCTCTTAATCCACCCTGAAAGGTTATTATTGCAGTTAAACAGAACATTTGAAGACAGAATCACTAGACTAATTCCACTGAGATAAAGTAATACTGAACTCAATTATATGAGAGCACAAGCATTCCACATGTACTAAAAATACTCACGTGATTAGATTCTGATGTAAGTGTAGAATTGATGAGCATTGTTGTGACCAGAAAGAACACAAGTAACAAAATAAAAATTCCAAGCTTGATGAGAAATTGCCATCTTCTAAGATATCGAGTGAGTCTCATTTATTCTACCACTTCTTTCTGTTTCTTGGTAAATTGAGTCACTCATCCATCTTATTCAAATCAAGGGAACATGCCACTCAATGCAAGTTTGATAATTAGAAATTGAAAGGATTTGTAAACATATTTCAGAAATTAGATGAGCAGTCAAATTCATAAATCAAGTATCTAACACATCTCGAGTATTGCGTTCAGGTTTGGTCACCAAAAGCAAGACATGGGAACTGGAATACGATATTAAAGCTGGAATCAGTTCAACGGCAGTTCACAAGAATGATAGACAATGTCGGTATATTACCATATCGTGACCGATTAGATGAATTGAAGTTGACCACTTTACTTGAAAGGAGAATGAGAGGTGATCTAATTGAAACATTCAAAATAACATCACCTTGCGACATTGTGTCTTATGGTAAACAACTCAACAATGTATCACGGAGCGGTATGAAACTGAAATATACCAACAGGAATGGACATTTAGATGGTGATTTTTTGCCGAACAGAGTACTTGCGTATTGGAATAAAATTCCAGGTGAAGTGAAAAGTGCTGACACAGTGAATACATTCAAGGCTAGGCTGGCAGCGTATAGGGAGAAAAATCACGACCAACCGGGCAATTATTGGGAATTAGCTGAAGAGATATTCAAAAGACTTAATGATGAAAATCATGAGGAATATATTGATTTCTTAGTGGCTAATCCAGATGTTGCAAAGCGCCGTAAAATCAACATCATTAATGCTCAATAAGCTACTACTCAATCACTTGCCACTATTGATCCTCAAGATTAATTCCTGATTAGTGCTCATCGTCAATAATGAATGTTAATGAAATAATTACTTTCTTGTACAGTGTTGAAAGTAAATGGGTCTAGGGATAACGATTTTTGATATTAGAGTTTCAGGATGGAAAAATTTTATTATTATTATTATTATTATTATTAACATACATCCACCAGAGCAGTTTTAATAACTCATGGATCTTTGGATCAATGAAACTGGTCAATGATACACCACATGCAGTAAAATAATTGAGATGCATTGTCTAAATTACTAATCCTGCACACTACTATAAATAATAAACATAATTCAAAAACATACAAAGTCTTCATCTAATCAGTCAGGTATACCTGAGCAGTGAAATAATTGAAATTCATTGCCTAAATTGGCTAATCCTGCACACTACTATAGATAATAAATATACAAAAGCTTCATCTGACCACTCAGGTCTACCAAAGCAACATTATGTACAGCAAAGATCACTTCAAGCAATGCAATATAAGACTTAACAAAAATGTAAGAAAAAGAATAAACTGAGTACAAAACAATTTTGATACAATACTGGTAAATTAAGAAAATTAGTTCGAAACTGTAAGAAAAATCAATTATAATACAGTTTTACAAATTTGTGATGATACAAGTTACAAATATACTCACTTACCAGTTTCATTTCCTAAGCCCGCATAGGTGTGTGTACGCGCGCGGCGCTACCCTACGGGGAAGCGCGCCGCGCAATGCAGACAGGGATATACGTGTTTAGCAACAGTTTCATTCAACCCAATCATGCCCATTGCCTGCATTGTTTATTGCTTTTGAGTGACGAGTTAATTATAAGACAACAACGCGAGTGGTAGGCGCCGGGCCTTTGTTAAATTAAACACCTTATTTGTGTTGCGTGGCGCGCCGAAGAAAAGCGCCGCGCGCGTACGCACACCTTTGCTGAACACGTTTATTCTTGTGTCGCTCGCGCGGCGCTCTTCCCAAGAATATGGATTAAGCGCGCGGCGCGGCACGCGCGCGTAAACAGTACAAAAACCTATGTGGGCTTAGGGCCGCGCACTTATGCGGGCTTAATAAGCCGCGCGCGCGCCGCTGAACCGCATGCGGCCGCGGAATGCCCGAAGCGAATTTAATCAGAAATAGGACGAGTAGAGTGGTTACGAACATCTTCAATTGTAACAATTAAAACGCCGTGTTCTTGTGATATTTCAATGAATATATCATTTTGCTAAACACGTATATCCCTGTCTGCGTTGCGCGGCGCGCTTCGTACACCGCGCGTACACACACCTATGCGGGCTTAGGAAATATCATTCATCATAGTCATACATTCTGAGAAGTTAATTGGTTAGAACATACAACTGACACGCAACATATTCATATCACTACGCTCTTATCTTAACTAAATCTATAAATAATTGAATTAAATTAATTTATTAGAAAATGCACTGAATATATTATACGACAATCTACTGTCTGCTATTATGTGAAATACAATATACATTATACAAGATACACAGCAATTGGCAATGTCAGGGCACGAGCACTGTACACGGTACACAGTGACGTAATGACGTTATGTGAGCTAGTAGAGAGAGAGAGAGTTCCACTCAAACCCTATGTAAGTAACGTCACTGCATACCGACACTCTGTTGCTCAGTGACTCTGTGTGACCTTGTCAATAGCTGGGGAAAATTCTGCCTTCAGTTGGTCTTGATACGTTGGTAAATTAAAAAAGAATAGCGGTACTGATTTCAGTTTATCATTAATTAATGTTCCATCATCGTATTCCTGTATATATAAGCTTTCTTTAATTTTGCGTTTAAACATTTTGCTTTCAAACGTTAGTATATCACAGTTCTCAAACGTGATTTGCCGCCAAGTGTTTTCCAACTTCGGTCATACCAGTTCCACTTGTCTTCATGTGTTCTGGTATAACCGAAGTTAGAAAACACTTGGCGGCAAATCCAAGTTGCCAAATTACGTTTGAGGACTGTGATATACTAACGTTTGAAAATGTTTAAAACGAAAAATTAAAGAAAGCTTATATATTCAGGAATACGATGATGGAACATTAATTAATGATAAACTGAAATCAGTACCGTTATTCTTATTCAATTACCAACGACAAGACCAACTGAAAGGCAGAATTTTCCCCAGCTATTGACAAGGTCAAGACACAGAGTCACTGAGCAACAGAGTGTCGGTATGCAGTGACGTATTGACAAGCATAGGGTTTGAGCGGAACTCTCTCTCTCTACTAGCTCACATACGTCATTACGTCACTGTGTACTGTGTACAGTGCTCGTGCCCTGACATTGCCAATTGCTGTGTATCTTGTATAATGTATATTGTATTTCACATAATAGCAGACAGTAGATTGTCGTATAATATATTCAGTGCATTTTCTAATAAATTAATTTAATTCAATTATTTATAGATTTAGTTAAGATAAGAGCGTAGTGATATGAATATGTTGCGTGTCAGTTGTATGTTCTAACCAATTAACTTCTCAGAATGTATGACTATGATGAATGATATTTCCTAAGCCCGCATAGGTGTGTGTACGCGCGGTGTACGAAGCGCGCCGCGCAACGCAGACAGGGATATACGTGTTTAGCAAAATGATATATTCATTGAAATATCACAAGAACACGGCGTTTTAATTGTTACAATTGAAGATGTTCGTAACCACTCTACTCGTCCTATTTCTGATTAAATTGACGAAGAAATCCCTATTCTACACACCGAAGCGAATATAATGCAATTAATTGCAAAATTTGTCGTACGATGTATGAATGACCCGCTGACGTCGATGAGGATCAGCGCCGCGCGCGGCGCTGATTCTCGAGGGGGTGCTGCTCGCGTCGTCCCTTTAACGCGCGGCGCCGCGCTGCCGGGCTGCTCTTGGCTAGGGGAACGCCGCGCGGCCGACAAAATGAAACCAGGTGTTTCCTCTAACCAGGGGCGTCGCGCGGCGCACTCCGACACTCCGTGTCTGAAAGATCCAGCATAATGTTTATTGAATCATGGACACTGTTTTGTGAAATGAGTGTTGATCTCAAATCAAAGATTTTTATCTTTATCTTTATCTTTATGGTGCAAGTGAAAATTATTAAAATTTCACTTGATATGCATGTAGGTATTAAGTCATGCAAATTTTATGAGATCAATGAACTCAGTGTGTCAAAGAAAATCTTGTTGATCCAGTAGAGACCTTTTGTTTGAAAATGTTAATTATGTTTCTCAGAAATAATTACAGTATGAAACTATAAGATTTGATGATCTGTATGCTCAGATTTATCTTTTCAAACCCAGATTTCTGGAGCAGTGAGGTCTTGAGCTTTTATGAATTATAACTTGTGAAATATTCGATTTTTTTTGTACTTGTGCTTTGATCAAATGTAATACTTCCTCTTTATTGTGCAGTGTGGATGCTTCATGTAATACATTGAACAGAAAGTTGGTATAATTCACTTGAGATTAACAGATTAAGCACTCTGGGTTAACTCTACCTTATGTTGTCTTGAAATGATTGACAATCTTATCATTTTTTCCCTCCCCATTGGCCTTTTTGTGAATACAAAAAGGCAAATGAGAGGGTTGGCAGAGATCATGGTTTGGGAAGTTTAGAAATAGGATATGTGTATAGCAGGTTCAAATTTGCAATACAACTACTGTAATTTCTGGAAAGTGCCTGGATTGCTCCTTTATAATATCAGTCGCGAAAATGTCCCTCCCTCCGTCCGTCCGTCCTTCCGTCCGTCCCCTTATCACAAATCTTCAAAATCATGAATTTTATAATCATTGGCTGTCAGTTGTCAAAACTAAAGTCTGACTTGATCCATCCGTGGGAAAAGCTCAAATTCTTTAAAATTATGATAAATTCTAAATTGCAGGGCTGTTGAAGAATTCGTGACTTGGGCTATGGATTGAGGGATAAGATGATAAGGCTTCGGTTCTGTATTAGTTTTAGTACCAAACTGTATCACTATTCGACTGTATACAGAATTCGACTAAGTTCAAAAAATACGGTGGGTCGATGTGATTTGTGAAAGACGAATGATTCTTTTCGGAACGAGTGACAGCATTGAAACAGAAAGCATGAAATTTGAAATTTTGAAGATCAGATGAAAAGTGACATCAACTGTCAAGTGATATCAACAGTCAAGAAAATACAGCGTGTGAACAAACGGTTACACAATCTGATGCAAAACGTAAACCAACTCAACGAAATGGCGCGAAATCTACAACGAACTGATTACAACAACTTGGTACGTAAGAACGCGCGCGCATAAATTTCAGAAGAAATGGCACATGCCAATCCATGTTCTCGGTGGTCGCGCGCAGCATTGACGCAATATTTATACTCCTACTAGGAGTGCCTGTTGTAGAATGATGCTAAGGTTACATCAAGCACCGCCGGGGAGGGAAATTAAGCGCCTGCATACGGGTACATCCCACAAACAAGCATTGAAGAATTAAGCCCGCAGGTGCAATTCTTGTTATTTTTCAACCATCTCTTATCATCTCTTATCAGTAATACAATTCATTTTTGTAAGCTTTATCAATTGCATAATCCTTTGAGTGGCATATATACAATCGAAACATGGATGAAACACTACTTAGAGCCAAACTTATTGTCCTTGGAGATGCTGCTTCTGGCAAAACATCTCTGGTACAAGTGTTCCACAGTGATTCTCAACAAGGATTTCCAAAAGCATACTCTATGACAACAGGTTACCTATTAGATACCAGCTGTTATTAATGAACTTAGATGGAACCATTGAACTTTGCTTGGTTGAGGATTGCTCATTAAAATTGTGTGTGAATATGCACAATTCACATGCTCTGTGCTCAGTTACACTATGTGATATCTAATAACATTAAGAAATAAATCATTTATTTCAGGAGTACAGCTACAAGTTAAGTCAGTTAAGATTCCTGACTCTCCGTATACAGTAGAACTCTATGTCTATGATTGTGCTGGACAGGAGACTTTCCAACCATTCATATCTAAAGTAAATATCCAATTAAAAGTTATTTATAAATGGGAATCAGTTGTAAATACTCAAAGCTTTATTTTTATCTCTGACTTCTATGTACATCTTGAGTCATCGTATTTCTATAATGTTATTCTTCCCAGGTACTAGGAAGCAGTGCTCTTGTGATTTTAGTGTTTGATCTGACCAACCAAAGTTCTTTAAGTGGTGCTGTTAAATGGTTTGAAAGAGCACGAAATGTAAACAAAGACTTCAAGGTTTGTTGTTGACTCATTTTAATGTGTAATGTGAATTTTAGATGCTGGGAAACTATAGAAATTTATATACATTCATTTTAACTCTTTAAAATTGATGTAACATTTAGTTTCAGTGCAATGACTGAAATTTCTACTGAAACATTAGTCCTTTCCATGAAGCACATACCTACTGAATTAACCTGAAATATTCAAACATCTCAGATGCATGGTGCCCTGGTAGGAAACAAGTGTGACCTTGAGGCGCGTCGAGTCATTAAAAAGAGTGAAGCAGAGGAAGCAGCCAGTAACCTGGGCATCCCCTACTTTGAGTGCTCTGCCAAGGACTCTGTAGAAGTGGATGAACCCTTCTATTTCCTGGCTAATTGCTTGTATGAGCAGTATGTTGAGCAAACTCAGGAATTCCAGAGTATTGCAGAGAATGTGTGAACTAGGAATTCTTATATCATAATCCACGTTATGGCAATTGTTAATAGTTGATGGTCAGTAAAATCACTTATATATTTGTATCAGGAAAACTCAAAACCGTGGTGGAAACATTTGATTATCTAATTGTGGGGTTTCTTTATTTCTCAAACCATCTTCTTCCCTTTATTGATCAATATGAGAAACTCTCCCTAAACAATAAACAGGTCCCAATATCTTTAACAAATCGTGTTGGAAAGTAAGCTGTAAGAATCTATAGCTGGAGGTATTGCTGGCAATATCCTTTTGTGTGTTTTAAATTGTTTCTTTGATAAGTGTGTCAAACTTTACTATTGGTGAACAATAGAATTCTAATCTTGTTTCTCGTCATTTTGTTATTATCATAGCCGTCCCTGAGAGTGAAATGATTATTCAGATAACCAATGACAAATTGTATTTGTTTTTATTTATTTATCGTTTTTGAAGTTGTGCTCATTGAAGCTGGACTTGATTCATTATTCTGCAATGTTATACTGATTCCTCTGGTCATAATTGAATTTTGCTTACGCCTTACAATTTACATCTCTATATGGACGTTTTCAATATGGACGTGTTCACTCTAACTGCAACATGGCTGAACATTGCAATTATTCGCTCACAAAGCCGCATGTACAGGAAGTAAGATGGTGTAATGAAGTAGCATGGCAGGGTTAGCGTTCATAACTAACTGGGAGGGCAGGAGCTCTGTCGTTGCAGATGTCTTCTCTGCAGCTAGGTGTGTAAAATATTCGGATTGTGTCATGTATTTCAATTCACATATTGTGATTTAACTCTAAAAACGACTGGACCTCGATACTTTTTTCTTCTGAAATGTTTTCTGTTATCATGATTAGAGAAATCAACTTTTGTGATTAATAATCATTGCTCTGTAAGCAAACTCTTTAGAATAAATACCTACACTCCTACTCCTCAGGGAAGCGGAACTGAACAGGGACAGGGAGTACAAAGCGGCCTTGTTAATTCAAGCCGTAATGAGGGGCGTCAGAACGAGACAGTTTATCAAGTACCTTCACCACTGCGCTATCAGAATACAGGTAGATCCACTATCCAGTATCCATCAAGTCAATGTGGTTGAGTTATTGGGTACGAGGTCCACTGATGTTAGAAGGAATCGGTTTGAAACACAGATTCACGAACAATAATCCGTTATTCCGTCTATGGAACTAGTTGTTATCATGATTTCGAACTTATAAAGTATAACTCGGGTAATTTAATCATGGCAATACCTCAGAAAACGTGGAGGGGTTATCTTGGGAGGCGAGAATACCACAGAAAACTTGTAGTGAAAGTGGAGGAGAGGCAACTTAACTACTTCCACTGCATGGCAACAAGTGAGTTCTGACAACGTATAATGTTTCTAAAGCCGGTCTACTGTTGACACCAGTCTATCGCTGACACCAGTCTATCGCTGACACCAGTCTATCGCTGACACCATTCTGCTGTTGACACCAGTCTACGACTGACACCGTTATACTTCTGACACCAGTCTTCTGTTGACACCAGTCTTAAGTCTACTACTGACAACGGTCCATCACTGACACCGGTCCACCATTGCGATACCAAATACCAATCAATTGTCTGAATTGCCACTCAGACAGCAGACGCCAATTTGTTCTTGATTCCAATACCAAATTTATGATCCAAAAATAAAGAAGGTGTGGAAAGGTCACTACGTAAGGACACATGTATACGATTACTACGCGATGAAGAAATACCTTGGTGCACTGGAGGAAAAGAACAAAATCGTGAGGTAAAAATGCGAGGAAAACCTAGGGAAAACCTTAAACCTTATCATGGAAAACTCCAGTCAATCAATACCAAGTAATTTAGACTTACTAGTAAACACAGTTTGGCGTTCGTTACAAATTTTCTAGCAATCGAAATCATAAAATCAAATTCAATCCTATTTTGCTCAGGGAGCGACTGAGGGAGTACGCGGATGAGATGGCACGGAGAGAGGAGGTGGAGGAGCAGGCGAGAGAGCTGGAGAGATACAACAAATACGCCAGATCCTGTCACTTCATGATGAGCACCGAAGTGGTGAGGAGGGAAACACGTTACTGGTCACGTGATTCAACCTGTGGTCACGTGACATATCTCATATCATGAGATATGTCACGATATTTTCTAAAAGCTAAAAAATCATAAAACCCATTGTTACATCTTGCTCGTCTTACTTATAACCAATCCGGAACCCTCATTGATAGTAATAAAATGTTACCTCTAGAAAGCTGGTGTATTCGTCAAGGGTGAGGAGGAAACTGTGTTCGAGGAACAGATCAAGGCTGTCTTTCCCAAGAATCTCACGAAGAAGAAGAACACGTGGCACAAGAAAACAGGAACAAAAGTGGATAACTCGACCTTCGAACTGCCGCCCTTAAAACGAGTCCAGGTTGAAATTGATAATTTGAAATTGTAGATCAATTTAAACTTTTGAAAGAGATAAAATTCATCGTTTCATCAGAGGACAATTTGTCTTCAGTTTGTCTTCTTGCTGACTTGCGATGTTGATGGTGTATTGTTTAAAACTTTAAAATCTACGCGCCGTTCGGGCTAGATTGAAACCTATTTCTTTCAAACAGGGTCCCTTCAAGGAGCCTACAGCTGTCTATATGCAGCGACATAAGCCTCTCAAACCTAGTCTCAGAGTCCAGACAGACTTCAACTCGGTCGATACCAGAAAGTAAGTTGATATTTTTACTGTTCCTAGACTCATTAACATGTCAGTTGCAATGTTCATAGACTCGGTTGAATTAAGATGTTAGTGCAAGATAATCATAGCTATTTTGATAATTCTTGTTTAATTCTTGACTATCTATACCGTTTATACGTTTTATACTGTTTTAATACGTTTTATACTGTTTATACGCCTTCAGGGAGCGGGAGGTACAGGACGAATGGTGCAGAAGAGTCAACGATGATAAGTTAGTATCTGAGATATGTGCGAATAATACACATGAAGTCATGAAAAAGAGGGGGTTAATTCGTTACTTCATTAATTATGAACAACTGTTTTGGGACTGAAATGATTCGATTTAAGGATCACTCAAACCAAAATACTAAAATAGAAACCATGAAAATTACGTGCATATTCTATCTTGTTGCCATGTTTTGATGTTTTCATCTAGTACCCCTAGGTTCGCTCCGTTTGCTAAAATGACCTACGAGTACATACCTTCACTCCACAACACTACCAAGATGTCAAAGTGAGTTAGACATTATACCATCTTGGTAAAATGTTATTTTATACATTCAGTTTCATCGTAATCGTACAAACCTGGTACAAACGATTTAATTCTTGATCAATCCACACTATTCAGTTTTTCTCACAATCAGCATTCGGAATAACTTGTATCTTAGTATGTTTGTATTCGACAAAAACTCGCTTATTAATATCAAGTTTCTCCTTGACTCATCTATTTTTCAGTCTCGATTACGGAACGAAGACGTTTAGAGAGAAACCTGAAAAGCTAATCGGTGGAACAGAGTTCAGTACAGTGTTCAAAACTATTCCAGAATTCGATAAACTCGGGGAAACATATAGCTAGTTTATTTTTACTGAGAATGGACTCAGATATCAGAATGTCATCAGTGGTTTGGATCATTGATTCGTGTTGAAAATTTCTGTCTCTCATTACTCTTGATGCTGAACCGGTTTTATTACAGAAACTGATGTAAATGTAAATATGAGAAAGTCTTAATTGCTAATTTAGAATTCATTCTCCCTATTTGTGAAATTCAATTGTTCAATTCCTCGCTCAAGCACAAGTTGGATTTTAAATCGCGGTTTTATTTGTTTGTATGTTTTTGAAAATATGGGGCGGTCACATTCATAAACAATTTTAAACGTACCGCGCGAAAACATAAATTTTGGTAGCACAAGATTTCATGCGCGGAATAATCTTTTTTGCTGCGCGCGCGTTGGGTTGTCATAGAAACGGGTGACTAATGAAGAACATGGTTTTTGGGGGCGAATTCGTGTTTTTATTCCTTTTAGAAATTTCAAATTTGTGCAGCATCATTTCATTTTCAAGTACACTATCTTCCAAAAGAGTGGGTTAGAGGAGGATCAATTTCATAGATTTGACAATAGACAGTCAAAAGGACGATTTTGTCGTTTAATGAATTGAATAGCTTCTTTTCAGCAACAGTTGAAGGAACAATGTCAAATTTAAAATATCAAATACCGCACTGACTCTCAAAATTTGTTAAATCCTGAAAATTCACTATTTTCACTACGGTTGACTGTCATTCAAAGTACAGGAATTGTCGATATACAGATGATATTAGAGCCGCAAATCTCAAAGAAGCCATTCCTACTAGAACTCTAGAAAGCTTAAAAACTCAAAAACTAACTGCATCATTGGATAAACAATCATCCTTAAGTCTTTCAAACTCAGATGCTTTTTCCGATTTCACTGCCACAAAAATGCGCTTAATCTCGCAGCTGATTACAAGCCTATCCTGTACTTCAAATGAACTTTTAGATCCTGTCACCAATAATTCATTATGATAGTGTAAATAACATGAGGCTCTTGTAACTAACAGGAAATGATGCAATATTGGACACCACGACAAAAATTGAAACAGTCAAATATTGCAACTCTCTTAAATGTTTCTTTAACATTCATGTTTCTTAAACACCTATCTGTAATCATGCCGAGGGAAATTGACTATAGGCTGCAACGTTTACCCATAGCACTCAGGGTTCAACCAATCAGAACGCAGTATCATTAGAATCCTTTGCGCTGATTGGTCAAACTTTAATATGCTTTGGGTAAACTATACCGTTGCCGTTATTCACTAAAGCATTCTAGTATGGGGCTGTTCACATATTACGTAATCAAAACTTCGACCTATATTTCAAACCACTTCCCTCCAGAAGCTGTATTTGTAACAATTTTCCAGCCATGCCCATTCTCTTCTTGATTACGTAATACGTGAACAGTTACTATTTAACATGTTCAATATTCATAACGTAGGTAAAAATGTTTAAAGTTAAAATTATGTCAATGATCTAGTATAATAATCTTATCTGAATTTTCATCTAAATTAATATTAATATGTAAGTTTAACCGAATTTAGTAAAAAGCAAATACATCAAATAGACAAAAGGGCACAGAGAAAATAATCATATGAGAGGTGTCACAAAAATCCGAAAATTTCTCCGAAATTTCAGTTTCGCGCGGCATCACGTACGTTTACCATGACGCGCAAGACTGAAATTTCAGACATTCTCATTTCTCAATACTACGAAACTCTTTCCTCTATCATTTTATCTACAGACTACAGATACGCCTGATAGCATAAAATGAACGGATATGGCATTATCTTCATGTATGATAGTGATTTTCTAAAAGTATGATATGTCATGAATGGAATGCTAGAAATAAAAGCAATAATAATGATATCAAATTAATCCATTACTATCTAAACTTAATAATTACCCTTCATTAATATTATAATCTTCAGATGACATAAATTTCTATAGAATACAATAGAATTGTACACGTTATTAAGCCCAGCTTGGTCAAATTATAATAGAGATTCATTAATATCGACTTCAAAGTAATGGTGGATAGCAAACATCTGAAAGAAATTACAATCGTGAATCGAAAATATATTGAAAAATATGAATTATCTCGGGCTTTGTCATAAATCATTTAAAGCAATAACCGTAATAAATGTAAGGCATAAGATTTATCTGTTAAAATGCAAATTTCAGTTTTCCATAGACTCAGACGGGCGAAGGTCTTGGTTTATTGAAAATACCAGGATTTTCAATCCAGCTTAATGATCAGAACAGCGAAGTACCAGTGCCAACATGAGACCAAGAACCAACGTATGCCCCTTAATAACAGCAGGAATGCAGAATATCAGCACGTTATAAAAAGTAAACGTAATATTATAAATTACATAAAAATATTCGTTTATACACACAACAGAACTCTATATGGTGTTTTCAGTCATTGGAGATAAACCAGGAGTCCACTTTTAGAGTCAGTTATATGCCGTAATTCCATGACAACACACACGCGTGATACCTTGACAACACACGCGCACTACCATGACACCAACACAAATCTTCAAATATTATAGATACAGAGATTGTGGTCACAATTTGAAGTCTGTCTTTACAACCAGTTTATATATCTTTTCTCCTTATCTTCATCCACCACTCGATAACACCGATCAACTAATCAATAACTTGATAAAATAATAATTAAAACACTCGGCTCCGTCTCACACACCATGCTCGTTTTCCCTAGATGCGGAGTTTTTGGCAGCTGGCGGCAGGTTCCCGTATTCCCAATCGAACTGTTTCGTTTCCTTGAGTTTGTAGACGCCCTTGTCTCGGTTCCGTGAACGGCACACGATCACCAGGACAATCACTAGGATAATCAGAGCTGCTCCGATTACACACGCCTGAAAGGAAAGAGTGGTGTCAAGATACAGGTTTCAAGGGTGCTGTCAAGGAATGAAGAATGGAGTGGTGTCAAAAAATCAAGGATGGAGAAGTGTCAAGAGTGGGGTGGTGTCAAGAGTGGGGTGGTTTCAAGGCTGGAGTGGTGTCAAGATAACTTACAGGTGTCAAGATGGGGGTGGTGTCAAGAGTGGGGCGGTGTCAAGGGTAGGGTGATGTCAAGGACAAAGTGAAGTCTACAATAAAGTGGTGTCAAGGGAGCAGTGCTATCAATGATAAAGTTGGTATCATGGTGAAGTGATGGTTGATTGCAATAGTATCAATGGTGCATATACGCCTCAGATGAATGTTTTTGGTCGAAGTAATCAAGTAACAAGTTTAAGTTTACGGGTATACTTACAATTGCAATAATAATGCCTGGTTTCATTGCTTTAGGTGACTTTTGGAGCAACAAAAACTAAGAAAAAAGAAGCGGTTTAAGGATCGAAATCAAATGGTTTATGGTTTACTTATCAAAGGATCGAACAATAAAATGTCTCAAAAATACAATAAAATGTTTTCAATGGCTATACGTACAATGAACAGGGATCTTCGTAAGGTAATGCTACTTTGTAAAAAAATACCAAGCAAAAAACCAAGCTCTAAACTAAAAAAAGGAAAATGATTTAATGCCGATCTACGTTTTTAAAGCGCGGGTATATCACATCAAAGACAATAAAGGACTGTTTCCAGGCAACACCAAAGCCCTGTACTACACACACACAATGTTATATACAGAGGGAACAACATGTAGTAGTGTGGGGGCATATCATGAGCATATGATAATATACCCACGCAAGCAAGAAGGCGGTATTACGTCATCAACTTGCCATTATATGCCTTGATAATGACGTCATCAGCAACTGCCTATTTGACTTAGTACGTAATAAGTGATTCAGATAATTACGAAGCATTATATAATTCTCTATAATTCACTAGTCCCCTGGATTAGACAATTCACTTGTCCCCCATGGACTGATGCCGTGTGTACCAATGTCCTGGACTCTTTGGTTCAAAGAATAGACGGTAGAAAGTAACGTCATTATCATGAGTTTAGAATGGTGGATTATCGGCATCAAAACCCGCCAAGGTATCGTGAACTACATATTATCTAAGGAATGTTATCAGGAATGCCGCACTTCGTATGGAGCTACAATTGTTATCCGTGGAGGGCATAATATGACCATTGACCATATTATGACCATATATGGGCAAAATCGCTGTCGAATAATTCCAAATATGTAATGGTCATGAAGAACAACGTTACACACGGCGCATTACAATAACAACAAACTATCACCATTTATTCATTTGAGTTTTACACAGCGTATAAAGAAGAGTACCAATGTTAACAATTAAACAAGGGGGTGTTGTCCAACGTCCGTATATTTTGTGTGAAGAACACATCAAATAGTTGATAAAAGGGCAGAAAAATTGCGCAACAATAATTAACAACGAAGAACGAAAGAATGAGCAAATATAAACAACACGCAGAGTTTCATTACACTGCAATAGGCAGTTTTATCCTATCTTAACAATACTAAGTCCTGTGTGTACACATCAATATAAATTGAGACTTCTACACATACAAACGAAGAGGATTGTATACTGCAAAGAATATATTGCAGGGCATAAGATTCTCCTCAATTCGTGGAATATAATTGCTCCTGTGCGTGTAGGTTTCCCAGTGTAGCACGCACGGGAATAGTAGACGAGAATACGTCATTAACGCTCTATTATAACCTAGGATAATGACGTCATCTGAATATCTGATGAGCCATCTAGTGCAGACTCCCCTAAACTGGTCTATAATATATACGTTCCCCTTTTGTTCCCGTATTGTTCTCCAATAAGATCTTATCAATACAAAATATATAGACCCGTTTATATCATGGGGTCTATAATGAAATGAAGGATGAGCAAATAAAATAAAGGAAGATCTGAATTCTGATGAAATCTAACTAGATCTAACAGGGGTAAAACAGGATTTAGAAAAATTGAAACAGGATTTAATCCGACTGAAACACACTATACTCTCTCAAATACAAACTAAGCTTAATATATAGCCCACCACATAGAGTGTTATATCAAACGCTCACACTATAATATACACCTCAGCCGAGCACTGACAGTAGACTTTATGACGTCATAAATTCGCCATTCTAATGTGTGATAATGACGTCATAACAGGGAGAGTGAGGGACTCATTACAATGTGTGCATTGTGTGTGGGATAAACAGCAGATGGCAACAATATACCTAATCCAGGGAGATAAATAGAGTGGAAATAGTGGAGACCAAAAACAGAGAAAAGCGATTATTCTGCAAAAATTGTAGACAGAAAATAAGAAGCTTTCGTATGAAAATTCATAGAATTTTCCAAACAGCTGTAAAAACGCAGGTGCTTCGTAGTGTATGGAATAGTACACATAGTTTTCTGAAGACAGCAGACGCCAAGAGATAATATAATGATATCATTTAATGGAGAAGTTGGAGCATATGTCTACCATAAAGAAATATACTAAAGATTGAAATGATACGGCGCCAGAGAACAGAAGGAAAGCAATTTTACACAATTGCTTTTTACTGTCAGAAATTTACTCAATACTGAATGATAAAAAACATTTGAATTCTAACGCGGAAGAAAGATAATGAATGGTCCAAAAACGATTTCTGCAGTGCACGAAAAACGATAAAACCCTTGCATAATATTCAATTTTCCAAGGACACTTGTTGCAAAAACAGCTGCAGAAAACCAAATTTGTTGCTATGACAACAAATTGCAACTTATGTATGCCGTGTATAAAACTGTAGGCGCTAAGGTGTCATATAATCGCCATTCTAACTCATGATAATGACGCCATCTTGAAATGCTGACTATTATAACGAGAGCCCATGGCACGAATGTGAAACGTTATTATAACTACTTCCTCGGCTAAAACTAGACACTGATTTTAGAGATTTAGTATCAACGATTTAGTGTCTTGTATGAGAAGAGATGAATAGGTAATAAGGAGACTTCTAAGTTATTTTCCTTTCTAAAATATGCTAATTAAATACACTAATTGCTCGTGCAATGTACAGGCCGCTTAAAGCAGTGAATGAAATAACGGTATAAATTTATCTAATGTACAGTAAACAGTATATGCTCATCAAAATATTGATGTATCTCAGAAAAATTCCATGAGATTGAGCTGAATCAACTCCTATGTACCTTAGGAGGTCTATTTATAAAGGTTGTAATTTGGGGATTTTTCGAAAAAATCCCCATATTTTCAACCTACCAAAATTTTGCCCGCCACAATTTTACTCCCCGATTTAATTCAACCCGCTTTCGAAATTTCTCGGACTATCTGTACTAAAACAGTACAATTTGTCAATTTCGTTTCAGAGATGAGTTTTCAGATAGTTACAGATAATTTAGTCAAAGTCAATTGGTTAAAACAATTGAAATTCAAAAATTTAGAACAGTAATTAATGAAGCAGAGGCTCAGGAAGACGATCAAGAATTCGATTTGTAATATTAGAATTAATCTATTTTTCCATTGTTTTCCGCAAAAAATCTTTCATTTGTCAGCAAAAAGTTAGAAAAATCACCCAAATTTATTTGGTGGGTGAAATTTGGGGATTTTTGAAAAAAATCCCCATATTTTCAACCTACCAAAATTTCAAACACCGCAATTTCGACCCATATAAATAGACCTCCTAAGGTAAGTTACTAAATTAATGACCACTCGCAAAATTAAATCACTGAATTAATGACCATTTTCGCCAGATTCGATACCTAAATTCGTAATTAAAACTTACCAATATCACGTAGAGATCAGTTCCACTCTTGTCTTTGACTCCCGCCTCAGTTCCGTTTACTGGGGCTCCCTCAGTGGGTGCTTGAGTGGTGGGGTTCACGATGTTAACTATCGTCTCTGAGAATTTAGGAGTGAGCATGCAGGTTAGAGGGGTAAAGAGAGGGTTAGGGGTAAGGAGAGGGTTCACGATGTTTACTATCGTCTCTGAGAATCTAGAGGGGAGAAAAGGGTGTTAGAGGGGTGAAGAGGGGGAGAAGGGTGTTAAATCGGGTTAGGGACTGAGTGGTGGGGTTCACGATGTTAACTATCGTCTCTGAGAATCTGAGGGGAGAGAGGGGTGTTATGGGGTTTCGTGGGGGTAAGGGGTTGAGCAAAGAGAGTTTCATATGATTCTTGTTCTTCGGAGGTGTAAGGCAAAATGATGCGACAGGAAATGTAATTAATTAGGGTAAAAATCGAATTAATCGACAAAAATATACCAATCACGAAACAAGAGACACTACAAGTTCACATACTTTGGAGTGAGCATGCAGCCGCTGGTGAACTTCTGATCGAATGCTCCTTCCGTGCTCACTTCCATCTGCACATCGGAACTCTTACCAGCTAGTACTTCCATGGGCTCGTAGTGACGGTATACACCTGATGAGATGGGGATAGTTAGTGAAGTGAAACTTTGGGGACGATAAGACTTTCGAAATAGAGTGGGGATAACAGTCTGATGGGCCTGAAAAACAGGATATCATTCAAAAAGGGATAAAGTAGATTCCGAGCTAACCTTTAGAGTTTTTGGTGATTATATCGAAGCTGGAGATGCACCCCTTGAAGTTGTGACCTATTTCCACCTTCATAGGTAACATGAACTTATCAGTGAGCCCTGCCATGCGGCTGTAGTGTTCGGAACCATCGTCCACCTGAGTTTGAGATATTAGAAATGGAAATTACTTTTGAGTACTTTGATTAACACATAGACATGAGCTGGTCTAATCGCTGCAACTTTACATCACGATAGTTACGTCATAATGTCATATTCGCAGCTAATATGATGACAAGTCGATATTTTGCCAAACATTGGGGCATTTTAAATTAAAATATGGACAAGAAAGCTACAAAGAAACTTCTTTCAGATACCTTGAGGAATATTTTGTCCTGGTTCCGTCTGATAACAATCTTGTGGGCTTGTCCATCAACCAGATCAATCCACGTGTTTGCCTGAATAGTAAAGCTATAAATACCCACTGCTTTCAAATCCATTATGCTTCAACGCATCATGCATGCTATAAATAAATCAGTAAACAAAGAATTAATGAATGAATAGGATCAAATTTTATCCTCCCGTGGAATTTGATTATGCGAGGAACGCGCGCGAAATTAAATCCCAAGCGCGCGCGCTGAAAATAAACATTGCGCGCGCGGATGCGCGCAGTAGGAATCATAAAAATGTTTTTGCGCCCTACGTCAATACGGCTTTGCTCGCTGCAAATTGTGCTATTTCGTACACATTTCATTTCAAAGTATGAGTATACATGATACATAATATTCTAAATTAATAAAACAAATTATCATACGAACAGGTATTATGACTACCTTAGTGGTAGAAATTATGATGCGTACTAATTATGATTATTTTCGCAAAATGATCATAATAAGTACGCATCATAAATTCTACACATCATAATTTCTACAGATCATACAGTAATTTATACTTTCTCAAAATTCAGCCATCATTTAGACTTTTAGAAAACATGTTGAAACAACCAGGATGACCATGTTGCCCAAAAATTATGGTTGGCTCCAAGGCCCTTTTCACTTCTTTGTAATACGTCTTCAATCAGCAAATTTTCAAAATCAAAGGTTGCGGTGCTATCATATTGACATGGCTGAACAGACTACGGCAATTCTGTACTGTTGTTTGAAGATATGAATACCATGGAGTTGTCATAAATTACGGAGTTTCACTAACCTTAGTTGATACCGATAATCAAGGCCCTAACCTCCAAATAACCTCCAAATAAGCTACCTTACTGCCACACCCACCTTATCAAAGACCAAATTTACATTTGATCAAAAATGAAAACACAGAAAACATCGGTCGAAAAACAATATGTGAATATGCAGGCATGATATTCACATAACATTAACTTCCCAATCACCATGAATCATGATGTTGAAAGTTAGCACAATTATGGATGTAAATTATGCTTAAAGAAATGAAATTTTGTCAGAAAATAGCCGGCATCAAAGCTTATTTTATGATCTTTGATCAAATTTCGGAGGATTCTGGACTATTTTGGTTCGTAGGGCCGGGTAATGGTTTAAAAAATAATGAAATTTAATTCCACTGGTTGTTCGCCAAAAAGGTTTGCTTTTATCCCAAAATTTTTTCATCATAATTAGTACCGATCATAATTTCATTCGTCATAATAAGTACACATCATAATTTCTACCACTAAGGTAATGGCCGTTCACGTGCTACCAGACCTTTGTCAAGCAATTTCATTGCTGTGCAAGAGATTCGATCCAAAGTGAAATTGTGGTACTTGATTCATCAAAATTGAAGGGTCGATTAATAATGACTCATGAAGTCATAATGACTCATTGAATATGCATCCAGTGGCTAACGACCATATTAAACTCCCTCTTGAATAAGAGACATCTTGGATTGGGCTAAGAGTTCAATCAAACTTACACTACGACGATTAGCTAAGATATTCTGCAATTTTACCGGCTAAACAGAAACAAAGTTTTTTCTGTGTTATTAAACATATTTAAACAGTGTTTGCCTTAGCAATAGT
Source organism: Beroe forskalii (assembly GCA_011033025.1). Taxonomy (NCBI): domain Eukaryota; kingdom Metazoa; phylum Ctenophora; class Nuda; order Beroida; family Beroidae; genus Beroe; species Beroe forskalii. The sequence goes on along the minus strand of WFMF01000086.1, from coordinate 34,154 downwards.
TCCGCCAGCCTCAAGCCAAGCGTAGACTGATATCACTTTCTTGTAAAGTTTAACGTAGTACTTCTGATCATCGGAGAGCGACCTGAAAAAAACAAGATTTACATTAAGATAGCAAGCCATATTTGATGAAAATATCTAATTATAGTTCTGGAGAGAGGATCAATTTTCGCAGAATGCTCTTTTGAAATTCCAAAAAGCAGCCAATAATAATAAAAGTGTGCTTCGAAGTTTTGGAATCAAAGTATAATCACTAAAAATGCTATGAAACTTTCGTCACTCTCAAAACATCAAACTTTAGCCAAACATTTCACCAGTTTTGACCCACGTGAGATTCGTTTTATACAGTGATCTGATTTAGAGGAAGAATGAATTTCAAAAAGTTCCGTAAAAGAAATCAATAAATTAAATTAAGAAATTAATCATGTTTTTAGTTTCATTTTCCGCTACATTTCATTGAGGATTCCAGCTTGGGTAAGGGAGAGGGATATAAAACATGGGTAAACCATTCAACTCGTTGTCATTGGTAGAAATTCATGTATATGTATAGGCGGCACCGATCAAGTCATGAGAAAAAAAGGAACATACGTGACGAAAAACTCCCTGCATTTGGATTGGATGACACGTGACAGTTTACAAGTCTTCTGATTGGTTATGAATCCTATCATCATCTTATGCAGATACGATAGGTTCCTAACTTTAACATTTGTAACGGTTTCATATAATAAGAAAGGGTTAAAATCACATAAAGTGCGTGAAACCATCTAAACAACTATTATCTGCATCAAATAGTAGCCCATATAGCTACATAGATCGCATAGAAAACATAGGTCATCAAATTCCCATTCTAAGCTATGAGAATTACACCACAACTAACCATCAACTATTTGTAAGCGATCAATTCGATAAATATTACTCCGTGATTCTTAGAACAATATTTATCCAAATCAGCGACTGAATATTCCATTCTAAGTGTGTAATTACATATTTATTCCGCAGACAGACACAATCTTCCAGTTTTTATAGAATATGTTCATCCAGAAAAATTATATGCGGTTGTCAAGGGTGTGTACCGATCTTGATGGAAAATCATCGGAGAAGCAAGCCTGGTAAAAATCCTGAAATTCGAACCCACCCACATTCAAATACTATTTTATCATAATATAGATGGAGTTTTTAAGGATCAAGAAATTGAGAAATATTAAGTTATTTTACCAGAGAAAAAGCACGGGGCTTAACTTTAATCAAATAAAAGAATTCTTTGCTTAAATGTAGAGCCTTTTTGTTTGATACAGAATTTTCTTAGTTTCTTAGTTTAGAAAGATAAAAAAGTTAGAAAAATCTAAATTATCTTACGCCATGGAGAAGAGTTCGGAGGTAGTCTCGGTGGTTGTAGGTTTGATGTAGAGCAGGATCTGTTCCTCGTAACTAGCTTCCAAATCGTAGGTACTGTTGGTACTGGACCCCGTACTCATGATTATACTACCCCGACCGTTAAACGTAGCGCTGGATCCTGCAAGGGGGAGAGGGGGTTAGAGGGGGAATTAAGAGGAGGAGAGAGTTGGTTAGAGGGAGAAAGGAAAGGATTAGAGGGGGGTCGAGTGGGTTCGAAGAGAAATGAAGTTGGTTATAAAATATTGGGGGTCAGACTGAAAAGGCTAGATTTAGAGGGGGTAGAATTATGGATGGAAATTCATATGCAATAATTGAGTTATAGTCTGCAAAGAAATAAAACGTGGATTCATTTTTCGGATATTTTCCGATGAAAAATAAAAATATTGTTTAAGTTTGAACAAAACACACTCCGCACTATTAGGGATAAAGACCCAACAATTAACCTTCAAAATGCCGCAACAAATTATTGGGTTTTTCATGATTACGTCATTATCATGATTTAGAATTTAGATTTAACGCCGTTTAACCGTCTGTTGCTTGTTCGCAGCAATTATTAAAGATCACAAAGAAGCATCATTTGCCTATAATAATTGACCGATGGAGAATGTAAACAGTTATTTTACAATCAGTGGCGTTATTCCTATAACATCCAGTGATCTGAAGTGGCAAATTTCTAAGAATTGATTAGGATTATACAATCGGTTGTCAACAGACAGCACTAATCCATTTTATTAAATTCTTTAGAATGCATTTTAGTAATGGGATAATAAAGATTTTCTCTGGAAGAGAATTTCCTTGACTTAAAGCTTCAGTTAAGAATCCATGAGTTACGCAAGTATTGAAGAGCTAAGTAATTTGAATGTACATAAGTATGTCTTGTTGACAGAAAGCGACGTCATCATGATTGTTTTAAACACTAAACTTTTGACTTAATCCGTCTATTTTCCGTGCCACTAAGCACTGCCTAAGTGCGGAAGTGTAAATTTAATATAAAATTTGTTGAAAGATACCAACTCTCTAGGGAATTATAATATAGCACATTTCTAAGGTATATAAGACGGTGTATGACGTTTTTAATTTCTACCTTTGATATGCGTGTTGAAGTGTGGAATGATGTGAATATCAAGAACAAATGTAACCAAAAATGTATTTTTTGATGCTTCTATTCTTATAGTGGCATTTGCTCTGTTTTCAGCAAATTTAGATTGAACTATTGCAGATAAAATATTATAATTCAGACTACAGAGCACCTCATAATATGAACCTCCAAACTTCTCGACACATTTACGGTCACATACTTCACTTACAACTGCATAGCCCCAGATGTCCATTCGACACAATGACAGTGTCTGACATTGAATGGTTGAGGGAATGACAGCATTATCACAGGTCAAGACATTCCATTGTTGACACTACCCACGGCCGCCTATATTTCTATATGTAATTTCCACACTCACGGTTTGACAACTATGATGGTAAAATGTGAGAATATATATGAAGTTCACTTTCATGGTAGGTATATATCCTTGGGGAGACATATGCTTCACTCTTTCACACTTACACTCTAAATCAGAAACTTCAGTCGTAATTTCATTCATATATAAATACACACGTTACGTGAGCTAAATAAATACGTTTGTCTGACTTGAGTGGGTTTGTTAACTTATCCATGAAACCAGTGAAGTAGGTACAGAACAAATGGTGAACCATTTGACTATTGGCACCGGATACATTGAAACGAAAGGTATTATAACCTCACCACTCTGATAGCTATGCAGGTAACGTCCAATCCGTTGGAGAGCGTTTCGCCTCTCTCAAAGTGATGGAGTGCTCTTTTGGATTGTGCCAAGAAATTGTTTCCTTGAGCTCTTGAGATAAACCCTTTTGAGCTCAGTATGATCAAGTAGGTCGGCAAACCCCACTGAAAGGCTACAATACCTCTTGCCCACAGTAGTTCGGAAACTTCTGAGAGCTTCACATTCACTTTGAGTACTGAATACTTAGTACGTACAAACAATGAATATAAACTTACATTCTATAAAGGACACTCAGATATATCTTAACAATTAGCGTAATTTGCAATGTTCTATATCATAAATATAATAAGGTTGAGCAGCGTGTCCTTTACGGGTCAATTTAAAGAATTAACAATAGCGTTTACATGTTATATATCATGGCTTTGACAGTTGGGTTATTATAGGACGCAGTCAATAAACAGATATGGGGCTAGTGACGTATTTATCATGGTTTAAAATAATAAATAGACAACGTTAATCCGCTACTTTTTTGATCGCTGCATTTAAGTCATTCAGTGAGTTACTCAGAATGCCATGCGTTACAGAAGGTACTTAATAATAATGCACGCACAAATTATACCCTTTATTATTACAAACTCCAAATAAGCTCCTTTGACGCATCATGGAAACTAATATAATTACGAAGCACTAGTGGTTACTGTAATTAAAATAACTAACGTATAATTTGAGTGTATACTAATGTTTTTGGGCACTAATGTTGTTAATGTAAGACGCGCACGCATGCTAACTGGACGGTTAAGATGACGTCATTGTCATAGCTCAAAGTGGTGAGTTGATGACTTTGAAGCACCTTTTTGTCTTTGGCTTATTAAGAAGTGTAACTGTTTCAAACTTCAAAGTAAGACCCATCCGAAACTAAGTGAACGTAAGTCTGTAACTCATGAGACATGTTATTCACGGTGTGGCTAATAGACGCAATGAGCATTGGGGGACACTGTATGTTACTTATTTACTGCTTCAGTGATATAGGAGAACAGGGTGTCACTGTTTTTACTATGTGGCGTAAATACAAAGTTTTACCGTGATACAAAAATTTACCGTAATCATTTGACTGGCAGAAGCGTGTTAACTAAATAACTCATCGGGTTACGCCCTTGAGTTTATCGTTAAATATTACATATTTATATGTAACCGAGTTTATCTCTTTTCGGGCAACTTGGATCAGTGTTTATTCATTACTTAAACCGCATACAAAGCGATATAAGTAGCCGTGCACACTTGTAATTGGTTCCATGAGAATAGATAAAATGATGTTATAATAACCGATGACAAAAACAGGTGGTGATACGTCATCAATTCACCATTCTAATACATGATGATGACGTCATATATTCCGAATATTATGTCTTACTCATACATGTGAGTTCGGAGACATAATGAGAATGTTTCGCGAGGTGAATGTTTGGAGCTGTAACAGATGGTGAATGGTCATTGGACAGTGTATGATGCCGTTTAATCATATCGTCCAGTACATCGTCCAACATTGCAGTCTCAGCGTGGAATTATTTTCACGCTGGCAATAATTTACTATTCTACAACACAGGATAAGAATATTTGCAGTCCATTGAGGCCAAGTCCATTAGGGAAACAATATTTTGATTTTTTGCTAGAACACCAGGAGAGAATATGAAAACAATTTTGAATTCCGTAAACCTAAACCATCCTATACTAAAATCTCAGATCTCCTTAACGATGCTACTGCAAGTTATCCACTGCATAATGCATGATATACCCTACATACATAACTCTGATTTCTGAGAAAAACACAAACCTCTACATCAACACTTCACCAACATAACCCCTGATAATGACGTCACCTCTCAACTCCACCATAGGTTTATTTGAGTAGGACTTTGCATGTAGGGTAATATTTATACAGACGTTATTAACTCGTTATATGTTATGTAGATCGGTTGGGATCTGCTTAAAACATGGTTATACCCCGCGAGTAGAATCCAAGAACCGTCATCAATTCAGTATTTTATAAACCATCAATAAACTAATATAATATGTAAATTGTGTGCGCAATAAGTATTACCCAGTCACATCAGACCATATTAGGTTATGAATTACTCGTTTTATGCCCATATAAGGAGTAATATTCTCCTCAATAACAGTTTGTACACACTCCAGTAATTGCAGGAAATGGTAGACGGAGTATGCTATGTCTGGGGATGGTTGAGAACCATAGTCCATTGGTAGCCTGGATGGACTATAAGCGGTTGAGAATGAGGATTGACGTCATTATTATAGCTTGATGTGTGCAACTGGCAGACCAATAGTAGACGCTAAGAACATGGATGGGAATGCGCCTATACAGCTTGTACAGTGAAAGGACTGTTTGAGAACTTTCAGAATAGTTATTAATTACTAATCATTCGATCTGATATATTTGGTCAATTTATACTGTGTGAATCTGAGCATCATTATGATCATAGACATTCATACTATTCATGGGTTTGAAGGCGTGCGTGATCACTAGTTAGTAGCTGCAGTCATTAAAAGGCTGAATAATCTGAAAATGTGTTTTAGAAAGTGCAATTAAGCAGATGGCAGACGTCAGTAAGAGATGAATGTGATGAATAAATATCTAATGATTATTAAATCCAAAATAGAATAATAAATTTCAAATTTCCAGTTTAATTAGGTGACGTCAGGTGCCAGTCAGTGTAGCTAGATTACGCTCCAGTAGTAACAGATTGAGAGTGATGCCATTTTCACGATTTAACACGCTAAATTGATGCCGTCAAACTGTATTTTACTCTCATCACGCTTGAGAAATAGGCGGTTATAAGATGACGTCATTTTCAAAGTATAACGTAGCAACTTTATGACGTTGAACCGCCTATTTTTCACTCGTGGCCTTTACTCGTGTCCGGCGCAATCCTATAAAGTCGGTCTAATTAAAGGCAGACAATCGGCTAATATATATCTCAACCCTCATAGTGTGTCGAGAGAGAAGGAGGATATTACAAGGCTCAATTATATCTGCCATGAGGAAAGTAATATATTGGCCCCTGAAGATGACGTCATTATTATGGTTTATAATGGTGAGTTGATGACGTTTCATTGGCAATGTTTGGCGCATGGTTTGTGTTAGACAGAGTGTAGTAGGCGGTCATAAAAAGAAGGAAGAGAATTAAATCATATGGACGCAATATTTATCATATTTTCAAATATTTTATTTATCTAAAATTACGTACCTAGATTGTTATTTAAACATGAGTAATAATATTCCGTATATCTTGATGCTACCAACTATACTGGACATTTACTGGCTATATTTTAGAATCTAAAGTAGTTTGGTTACACGCAGTTGACGAATAAGAACCCACTCTTCGTCATCAACTTACCATTATAGGTCATGATAATGACGTCACAATTACCAGCGTATTATATTGCTGTTGGTGGACACTTAAAATCCAGTTATATTTATTCCATTCATTTATTGCATTTATGCACCCAGTTAAACTGTTTGAGTTAGACACTTCAAACGAGGCATTTCATACACTATAGTCCACACACAAGCAGGAGAGATATTTACGAAAATTAACATATTCTTGGTCGCTATAATATAATATTAATTTAGAGTCACTATAATATGTATACTTACACAAATTATATAGGGCCTAGACTGACATGAATTTACATATTCATGATTAATTCCTAATTTAAATTTTAAATACTTATGTTATATTTAATATTTAAATTAGGAGTTAATCAACATACTTTACATTCAAGCAGAGGACTAAAGTCCTGTACATCTATTACATCAACAAACACATCGCGTTATTTTGTGTGTATTTTTATCTACAAACCACTGATCAACTCATGTCAGTAATTCTAGTGATAAACCAAAAGCAAAAGGGGGTAAATGGCACTAGTTTGGATTTGAATAATTTCGTAGGTTGGGACTCTCAAGGTTGGACAGAAGAGTCAGGTTAAGCAATACTTCACGCCGACAAGGATCCCTGTCAACATGAATGCTAGAAAAATACAGAATAAGTTAAAACATAAATTATTGTTTCATACGGTTGATATTTGCAGTTTGTTGAGACACTTGATACGACATCAATTTACTAATTTAGCATGGTAAACGGCACTCCAAAAATCTGACGTTCATTATAAATATAGTGGATGATGGATCCGGAGAGTTATACACTTAAGTTCTATATTTACTATTTTTCATACACACAAGTAAAGAGGAACATAATATATGAGCATATGATTGCTGCACAGCAAAAATAGGCAGCTTGACGTCCACAATTAACCCATTTTAATCCCTGATAATGACGTCATCACCGAACAGACTATGTTTTGTGTACGCCGCACATATAAGAGCTGCATTCAATTACCAAACTTTAAGCACGTTCATTGGACTAGTGTTGGGAGAAAACACAAGAGCTCGCAAAGATCTCAACAGAGCTAGCTCTGAAAGATCCTAGAGTTTTATAAATCTATACGTCGAAAAATGGAAGAAATATATTCCTTCGCCAGTCATGAAGCACCATTTTAAAGCATGATAATGCGTCACATTCACTAGCATATTTACTATCCGTGTACGAATATGGGTATAAAATTATAAAACCGAATATGTGTCCTGCATCGCCAAAGATTTCCTTTATGATTTACTTTCGTATAGAGATCAACATAATACAATATCTTTGGACCATGGTACCTAAAGGTACCAAACTAGAGTATTTTTAGGAACTGCTGCAAGATGCTTTGACCTTTCTTAGAATTCAGATTCTTCATTGGTGCTTATATTATCTGAATTTATAAAGTACTTAATATCAGCGTTCAACTGTTTACCATACTATCATTACCAGTTTAGTAATCCCGGCGTCGAAAATCACAAAATATCGTTGCTTTGTGACGTCATAAACCTTCCGGAAATTATATTTCTAGTGTAGGGTTTCCTACATACCTACGTATAAAGCTATAATATTCGAGTTTCAGGGGAACAAAGGGTGGTTAAATACTCTAATCATAGTGTAAACGATCAAGTTTATTCCTATATGATCAAGTACTTCTTTATATAAGGCTGAGAGATTTAAGCCTAGGGATAAGGTACTCAAGCTTCGTCGAGATACTTTTAAAATACGGTATATATAGGGCTAATAGTATCTTAAATACAGTGTGGTAGGGGAAATTCTCAGTCATTTGCACGGATAAAAGAAGCATCAAAAGGAAAAGAATACTCATCATCTATATTTTATGGTATAAGCGATGGGAAATTATCCGAAGGAAACCTAAGGTTTTAGAAACATTATGTTTCAGAGACCTTTTAAAAAGTCTACATTTTGAAACATTTGTTGAAGCCAATATGGTATCCCTAAACAAAGAAGCCAATTATGTAGATGCTTGCAAATTCATATATTATCTTGAATTTCAAGTAATTTAAACTCATTTTCATGGCTCTGGAAGCTGTGAAAATTATGAGATAATTTTTACCGGTATTACAAATTATATTCAAGTATTTGACGACTTTGATCCCTGTTTAAATTGGTCCTTTCAACCTCTTATCTGATGATGACACCATTTCAATAAAAGTTAGCATTCCAGATTGTTTTTTAGTTTTTTTGTGCCTTAATTCTCCTCCAAAAACCTTCTCACGAACCGAAAAACACAGCTGTTCAAACTCATTATTAATTAGTGTGGGCTGTGGTAATTGGACTCGAATTGAAGGTGTCCTCTGTCCAATAATTGTCATGATGTACTTTAATGGTACATTCACTTTTTTTTTTTTAAATTTTTACTTACTTGCGCAGCGTAAGTGAAGCACCATATTGTGTGAAATACTAATTCTCAAGGAGGTCCCAATGGTCCAAACAACCTAATTAATTTACTGTGATTAATTTACTAATAGATCAGTTTTAACATGATGCGAGCTATCATGATATCCAGATATCGTACCGTGGGAGAGATACCTTCACTTTAAAAGATAATTAAGTAATTAGTATCTAACAGACATATTTTACATGTGAATTGTGACGCCACAAATTTGAACCATATATATTAGCAAATTCGGACCAGGCCAAGGTTAAACATTTTCAAATGTTTTTCATTTTATTGGGTCGCCAAAACATCTCGGCTAACATTGGAAGTGGCAGTTATTTAAAACACCCTTATATTTGCAGGAATACCCATTTCCTGCACAGTTATAACCCACAACAGCTGTTTAGCACAGACTTGCGCAGGACTCAATTTAACAAATGCTGTCCTAGGTCATCAACTCACAACTTTAAACTATGATCATGACGTCACGGACAACAGCCGTTATATTTGCGCACGGCTTGGTATAATTTGGGCCACCCCCTGTAACACAAACATATATAAAGTGTCGAGACAAATGTTCGTAAAGTCTATCCAATCAGAAGCCTTGGAAGTGATGTGGGAAAAAGAGGACGCAGCTTCATTATTTTATAATATCAGTGGACGAGCACACAAAAACCAGGGTGAAGTCATCAATTGAACAGTTTTAATATCATACACTCTCTTATCTCAATCACCTTACCAGAAGGCTTTCATATCATTAAACATACTGAAGTAAGGAGCACCAGAAGTACACATGATATTGTGAGCAAAGAGGATTGTTCAAGGTTAAAATGTACCATAAGGCCCAATTGTGATAATTTTAGGAATTCATTTTTCTATAGAACAATGGTCGTATGGAACAAAATCCCTTATAGTATTAGGCAAGTTAAAAGCATCTCCACCTTTAAATCACAACTCAAAACTTTCCTTTGGAAAGCAGATCTAGACTGGCCCGATTAATTCAATTTACTCAGTCCGTGAACTAGATGGTCATTAAGTTGTAAGGCAAGAGCAAAATACCCTTATACAAGAAATTATTAACAAATTTGTATTTTTCGAAATGATGGTCTTGATGCAGAAAAAGTAATTTCTATGTGGCCTAGGACTTTAAGTGTGACAATTTAAATACCAATCTATGATTACAATTGACAACCATATTATTTGTGAGTTTGTGATTTAATTTTATCAGATGACGTAATTATTTATTATTATTGTTATCATTTATTTTATACCCTATTTATTGATTGATGTTTTTGACGGGCCTCCCTGTAATAATTTAACGCTGTGTTGGGAGTTTAGCCCCAGATTTTGCACTTGATTTATATTTTCTGTGCTATTTTGGTTAAGTAGGAATGACAGAATATTTTAACCTGAATGACATTGTAAAATATATTTCATGTAAAATTTGAATTTTGAAATAAAAAAAAAATCATGATAATGATGTAACTTTCATATCCGCCAAATTTCTGTGTACAGACTCCCTCTAGAGAAGACTATATTATCAATACTCTGATAGGGTAAATCAACACTATTTGTTGGGGTGTTTACATACTTACATGTGCTATCTCATTTGGTAAAAGTGAGGTATTGGGAGGAAATGGGGTAATGCACATTGGTGCCAACCAGGGGCGTAGCCAGGGGGAAGGCGACTCCCCCTTTTGAACAGAAAATTTAAATGTTAAAACATTGTTTATTTTGTAACAATGAAAGCTTTGAACCAAGCAAATTAATAAACATTCAACAGGTTTTGAATGTAACTCGTCGCCTCCTTTTCAAAAATATGGCTACGCCCCTGGTGCCAACTGTTTTCACTCGTCTCAGAGATAGCCACCGTGTACTGGCTCTGGAATTCATCCATAAATCTATAAATGTATCACCCTGAAAAGCTCAGATGGGTCTCATTAAGTTTTCCTCAAGGTCACGAGTTGTCTATTTTCTTGTTTAGCTATAATTTTAACGAACAAAACCAAGCTTTTCTCTGTAGCTGGTAAGTTGAAAATTCCAGGAATTGCTGTAAAACCCACCAAAGACTCAGACAAAGACCCTCGTGTTTGGTTATACTCATCATTTAGTGAAACATGGGAAATTATACAAACCAAAAGATTAAAATAGACCATAACATATAACAAAATAACACTGTTTAATTAATAGTCACTTAGCGTGAAATTTTTATCTCATTTGAAAGCGCCAAAATGATGACGAAATCCCGCCTATGATATTCATTTCCAAGCAGTGGGAATTATAAAGATTGTAGCTAGATCCATGGGATACCATTAGGAGGGTCCCTAAGAAAGAATTAGCTCTGTCTCCAAGAAGTCGCACATTGTGTGGGTGTTTACAATTGCCTGAGTCTTTCAGAGACTCAAGGTGTCCTTAAAACCCTTACAGTTCAACTTATACAGTGTATCACAATGTGTGTTCGTTAGTTGAAGAGGGGCTCAGAGAATGAATAGACGGTTAAAATGTCGTCATTATCATTTTATCATAGCACAAGACAGTAAGTTGATGACGTTGAAACGCCTATTTTTCGCGCTCGGGGTTAAGAAAGGGGCGTAATCTTCAGCCAAATATATGATTGGTGATCCAATGTAATCAATTCGCTAGTGTAACCTATGATAATGACGTCACTATCAACCGCCTAATGAATTCATATCGCAATTGGGGCGTTACTCGTTAGTAATACGGGTAAAACCTTGTTATAAAAGCAGTTAAATTGTGGGATAATGTGTACTGGGGCTTTTATATCACTTTTTGTTGAAACAAACAAACAGGTACAGTTGCTTTAACATAGCATCGAGCAATTCTCCAGTTTATAAATTCTGGACTATCGCAGTTTTATCAAAATCTTCTATTGGCCTTCACGATGAACTATCGATTGACAGTTTACGTACCAGTAAACACTTATCAATTTTGGAGTGGAATGAGAACTGATAAAAGAAAGAGAAATCCCCATATCATCAGTTTAAGTGGCTGAATTGATATAATACAGTACAGAGTTTAAAGATTGTTCAAGGAGCATACCAAGCTCTAATTAATTAACGGAATTACAAGCAGCGCATGCCTGAATTACACCATGTGCGATTACCCATCAACAACACCCCATGTTAAGCTATGATAATGACGTCACATTCAATAAACTATTGTACTGGAAACAAGCCCGCTTTACACACAAGCTCGGATTAATTAGGCGAATTCTCTAATGGCAGAATTACAAACCGTAAACCTGACCAGCATTGAGACCATCATGGTATATTTACTCTGACGAATTATAAATACCATGAAAATACGCGGTGCAACGTCATCAACTCGCTATTCTAATACATGATAATGACGTCACTACGATTAGTTTACTAAACGCACGCACGTCGCACGTGTGTTTTGTTTAGAGTGCGCGCTGTGTTGTAGTACGTGCTTCCCACGGTTGATTCTACAGAATTACTGAAGCAGAATGGCATGAAAAAGTCCGATTGTTCCGGATTGCTTGAGTGAATCACTTCCTAATGTCTCTACCTAGTGAGTGATTTCCTAGTGACTCACTTTAGCTAGTGCCTCAATAGCCAGTGAGAAAATTCTAGGTTGTCCGGAATAACTGGAGCGGATATGGTGACTGAAGCAGGTATGATAACAGATTGTTCCGGATTGCATAGTGTAGCTGGTTCGGAATTACTGAGGAAGATACGATCATGTGCAATGACGAAATATCTGCGTCCAGTACAAAAGTCTAGAAATTGTCCGACGACATTCTTCACATTTGTTCCTCTTCTGCAAATGTTCAACACTTCAATTATTTCAATATGTACAATGGAGTTACAGCGAGATTGTTGAGGAAGAACCGAGCAGTGACACGTATGGTGGAAAGTTAACACGAGAAGAGAGCCTTATAACCTTCTACGTAATCAATTCACCACTCTAAACCCTCATAATGACGTCACTTTCAACCGGCTACATTACTCACACGTCTCATATCACAGTGGTACCAAACAGGTGCAACAAGTGTCAGAATGGGATTATCTGACACGCTGGCTAGGTGCCAAACATACCGACACGCTGGAAATGTGCCAATTCAGCTACATTCCAGAACATAATATGGAAAGACTGACAAGCATGAGCAATGTCGTGATTTGCCTTCATCACGCCGACCTTAAAAACACCACATTCATTTCTCACTTTTCAGAATTTCAGCAGCCTTTATTAACCTAACAAAATCCCTCTGCTTTATTCTAGAAATTATTGTAGAATGTTCGGGATGTTCCTCGTTTCCGCCATGCTTTCCTTCCATCTTCACGAGTTCACGAACAAATCAACTTCCTGTTTCCCTAATACTTACACCACTCCTAAATCCTTCACCGCTTGAATGTCTAGACTCGACAGAGGCTTTCAAGCCGCGCGCGTATTAGAGTATGCCATCGAGGCTGACACTATTGTGACACTTCAACTCTTCAAGAATCCAGGGATGAAATGATTTCATCAAACCGTCTACCAGAGCATCCAACATTCGAAGCATTGCATCATAAATATGAGATATGCGGAATACTTTCAACGTTCGTGCAGTAATCTTTCAATGGATCTACACACCGCACCCCATCAGATTGCTCAGTGGATCCAGGATCCAGTGCTCAGCAGACCCAGTGATCCAGTGATCCAGGGCCTTACAATACACAGATAAGAGATGATAAGAGACGAAAGATCACCGCGATAGGCATCAGATACTAGCAGGAAGAAGAGACCTGACTCATCATAGGTCTTTATAAACGCGACAAAAAGCCAAAAGTACGCAGTCCAACATCGTTAATTGGACATTTCAAACTAAGATAATGACGTCACATATCCAGATAAATCGGCAGTCAATAAACCCCACACACAAGGTTATGCAGGTCTCGTTTGATCATTTATCAGTGTTTGGTACTGCACACAGACACTAACGTACAGACTGCAGACATGACACACGTCACACCAGAGTGATATGTGGGGGAGTGACGTCATTATCAGGGCACAGAATGGTGAACTGATGACGTAGAATAGTCTGTGGTTTGGTGAATGGTAGATAATACTCCAATCTGATCCAATCAGAGCCTGGACTGCTCTTAAACATGATGTACACAGGACAATAACCTATATCGGGAGTTAGGCTATCCTCCTATAGGCCTATAGAACATCGTAGGATATGTGTTTAGGTTATTAGGAAATTAGGATATTTAGGACATAATATATCAGGATTTAGGGTCATAGTTATGTGGTATACAAATAATATATGCACCGTTTTAGAGGCTTATCAGCGGATCAGTGCAGAATCTCGTAGAGTGTAGATCAGGGTATTTCTGCTCCTGGACAGACTCGTCCAGATCTTTAGATCAGCCTCGCCTAGCTATATCAGAAAGCTGATACACACTAGAACACACATTCAGCGAACGAGGCTACATTATATTACGTCACTAATGCTCCATTCTAACGCATGATAATGACGTCATTCTCATCTGCCTACTCCATCCAGTGTTCGTTGTTTACATCTAAAGATCTAAGTGGACAGCTCACTGATCTGTAGAACAGAATGCTCTGCTGATTCGTTGATTGGTTGCTGAGGATCTGTGGAATGGTTTCAGAAGATCTCCCTGTTTGTGTTGGAGTAGTTATAATTGAAAGATGTATGAGTCTGCGAGGATTTCAATGTAGAATATGAGGAATGTTTCAGTATCCCTAATAACTGTGTGGCCGAAAAAGAGAAATTCTCAAGAGAAAGTATAGGGCTGGAAAAGTCTCAGTCTTAACATTTTCCAACAAATGTATTTAGGGGTTATTATTCCAAGATTCAAGAGAAAATGATCACCACCCGGACAATTTCCTAGTCTTTGCCACAAGAGTGACAAACTATTGTCACTTTATCACAAACAATTATGTCATTTAATTTGTAGGGTTACAGCTGTAGTGATACTTCCGCATTACATCACAATAATGTGTCATTCCGTCATAAGATGTTGACTTGAAGTGTTGACTGGTCGGGCGGGTGATTTAACTATTTGAAAGGGATAAGATTCAGACGATATGATAATGATGATTGATGGTATCTCGATACCATTGCATCTCCAGATTTTTACCATCTTTCAGGCTGATAGTGATAACTCACTAATTTCTTTGAATTTTTGAACTTATTAATTCAAGTAACCACGTTTTTTACCCCTCGCGACTGCTACATTAAGCGTGGTAACGGGTTTGACTATCAGGGAAACGTCAGCACCACAGCATCAGGGATAAAGTGCCAGGAGTGGAACAAATCAGCTTACAAGTTAGTCACTATGTGTGTGTTTGTCAGTTTGTGTCGAAGTCCATTTGTGTGTGTTAGTCACTTTGTGCGTGTTAGTCACTTGGATAAGTGCCAACCAAGTTATAATAAGTGATAACAAGTGTAAAGACTTCAGTTATCAACCACTATCCAACTATCCAAATGGTCCAATAGTTCGACGCCTCTTCGAATTTCTTGTCAAAAACATCATTAAACCTACCTCAGTCATTGCTTAGAACCGTGGTATAAACTTGCCTTGACATTTGTACCGCTGCCAAAAACACCAGTTGGTTAATTGGACAGCTATTAGACTAAGGGAGTGCTAAATGTAGGAACCATCTTATATTCCACAGGTACTTACATTAAACCTATAACTTTGAACTCTAATCAGCTCTCATATTGGAAATAGGACATGCAAATTGGAAAGATTGCTTAGTTTTAGACAAAACAGGTGCTGATTAGTCAGCAGCGTTTTTTGGTGGATTTATTCAGAAATTGTTTTATGATTTTCGAAACAATTGATTAAGCTAGCATTCGTTATCAAAAGTTTGAAGAAGAAGTTTACATTTCCTCCCTCCGTCTCCCTCTAAACTTTCATGCCAAGTTCAGCGCCAATGACTTCACTCAATAAACTCCATGAGGCTTGGTTCTGGAGTGGGTAATCCCTTTAAAATGATAGACGAATTCTCGTCATCAGTTCACTATTCTAACCCATGATAATGATGTCATTCCTTAGCTCTGAGTTAAATTCAGTGAACCCAATGTGGTTCCGTATCAGAAGATAAACACTTGGAGATATAAGTACATAATGACATATTGACGTGATATCATGTTATGTACACTTGGTATTTGGTCAATCGTTAGTGACATCATTATCATGGTTTAGATTGGTACATTAATGACATAGCACCGTTTATGTTATCAACTACGTTCAGTACATTTTACAGGGCGTTGTGTTCATTGGATGGGGTTGTTTAAATTAAGAAGCTGATTCAAATCTTTAGATTTTCATCTTTAGACTCGAATTTCGCTGGATTAATCCAATTTAATTCACAACTCGCAAGAGATAAGAATACTTTTCAAATAGATTTCAGGGCGTTTTGAGAAGGTTGAGAACCAATACTCGCGGCTCAACTTCTACAACTCTTTTTGAACCATGATAATGACGTCACAGCAATAATTGTGCCAAATTTCGAGCTAGAAACGTCCTGGAACTACAACAGTACTTCAGATCATTGTTTCGATGAGCTATGTGGGTATTATACCCTACATTTTATAAAGCGCGGTACTAGGCACCAATTTTAAAGTTGTAAACGCCTTTATCATGACAATTATCTGGCAAAGTGCTCGTTTTAAGCAACGGAAAGTGAGGTCATTATCAGGGTTTAAAATGAAAAAGTGATGATGTTTAACCGCTTATTTTTCATACAATGTGCACTGGCAATTTTATAGGTGAATATCATAATGAAATGTTAGGATTCTGTCGTTAGCTTGCCCCATTGAACCTTCTTGCGTTCTGTAAAGACCAATTACTGAAATTATATATATGTGTGTGTTATCCAACCCTAGTTAAAGCTAGAACAAGAGGAAACGCACTTGAGTTCTAGCGCTAAATGTAGTGCACTGCAATTTGGTTTGGCGGTAAATAGAATTCATCAATTCTACAGAAACATTTTAAGTATTTAACTTCCGTCAATTCAGCAACTATACGGAACACACTTACCCAGGGTGAGTTTGAGTGAAACGTGCTGATGTAATAACGTTGCAGACGAGTCACATAGCTTTGTTAGGAAGTTATATTATAACTTTGCAAAGGAGTGGTATAACTTTGCAAAGGATTGAAAAGCTTGTGCATTAATGAACACATGATTTCATACTTACAATACAGTAAACTTCCCAGTTTTAGCATGGAGTGTGTCTTTTCAATATTATATTTTGATATTTCAATCCTCAACTGAATAATGAGACAGTATACTGTACCTTACAAAGTGAGTGAATACCAAGCATAACCCTACAGTAGTCGAATTTGTTTTAAATTATGTAGATAATTATTTAATCTACAGATTGTTAAAGCTCTCCAGACAGGAACGTCAGTGACATCACGGAGCATTTAAATGATTATTTCAATCCTTTTATTCCTTAAATGGTCAATCAATATGACATCACAACTACTCTCAAACCTTCCATCCCCTCGTGGCTATTTCAATGCCTCGTGATAATTTCAATATACCTCGTATAGTGATTGTTTCAAACTTTGCCTCTATGAACCATTGACGAACTGTTAATTAGCGCAAACGCCCCCGTTAAGAAAAAGTAACGATTAAACCATCCGTCGCATTGTCTCCACAGCATAAAGGAAACTCACCCTCACTACTATACATTACAGTTTCCCAGAACCATCGGAATAATGTGTTTTTCGTGGAACACAAAATGTTTTTCAAATATATATCACCCTGTGAATTTGATATGCGCTTCGGACTTGAGATAATTATTAAGGCTTTGAATGGCAAATTGACACTCTCCAATCGCAATTATCATATATTTGCTGGCAATCTCTAACAGTAAGAATTGAGGTACACAACATATAGAATATATATATTGATGTAGCCAGTTTGACGCTAAGTTGCTGTCCCTTTGTCTTTTAGTAACAAGTTTTCATTGTCTTTTCCCGGGCAATCTTTTTACCTAAAAGTGAACCATGTTAATTTACTAGTTTACTTTAACACCCCTGGTTATGTAACGTACACTTGTAATGATAAAGTACGATGTAATAGGAGCTTTTTGAAGAAACTATATATATTATTTCCCTGGGCTTGGAAAGTAATGGAGAATGTTATAACGTTGAGGCTTAGCCACTGAGTTTGGACAAACTTTTGGATGTTTTGGAATGGATCATTTCCACTTCCACACTAGCTTCTCAATAAACCCAAAAGTTTTAGTTTCGTTACTTTTGGACTATTTTCCACTTGCCACTACAATGAAATAGGTAGCAACTTCCTCTTCCTCTTTAAATCTTTGGCCATCTAATCCCTTCGTTCCCCTTCCTCAGTTTTCCATCTCACCCCTTCCCTTCCTCAGTTTTGACCATCTCACCTCTCCCCTTCCCTCAGTTTTTACCTTCTAAACTCTTCCCTGTCCTCAGTTTCGACCAGTACAAGCTCGCAAAGAACTACTGTCGGAACCCCAACCCGACTCAGTACGAAAAACCTTGGTGCCCGACAGGAGTACCGGAGAAACCAGCAGAAATATGTGACATTCCTGAGTGCAATGGTGAGTTTCACCGAATCATCATATTTATTAAAATCTTTTCAACCATTAAATTTTAGTTTGCTGACGGTGAAAATTGAATGGAATATCGCCAGCTCCCCTACGAAAATTTCTGGATTTAAAGATGCGATTTCATGTGGTGCCTTTCATATAGCATATAGTGACGTTATAGAATTGCAAAAAAGATGAAATTATGTGATGTCGTAATATTGATCACGGTCTTTTTACAAAGACTTTCACTGATTGACTATACCAACCAATTAATAATCATAAATGGGACATCCATTAATTCTAGTATCTCTTTGTATTGGATCATCATAGCTATAATGTGACTTTACAGAAAAATCGCTAGATCCATGAAGCTATGAGGCAATATTTTTGTAGCTTTGTAGCTTTAAAGTTGATGATAAGTTGAGTCTTATCTATAATATTCCTCGCTCAAAGAAGTGGTGATACTAATGGGTATCACGAACACATCATCTTAAAGAAGGACACACCCAAACACCAATCTCACTTCCTTCTAAAAACTTAAAAACTGTAAGAGTTCCTAACTTATAAATCAACTGATGTGGTGATGTACACACGTGAGATAGATAAGCAGTTGAGATGGCGCCATTATCATAGCTCACAGTGGTAAGTTGATGATGTTGAACCACCTATGTTTTGGGTGCGAGGGTTAGTATTATCAGTTTGTAGTATTTCCCCAATCTTCTACACCAATAGTGTCGCCCCAAAAGCAACATGGTGTTGTGCTCGGAAGAGTTAGGTTGTTCACTTGTTCGTCAACTCATCAACATTTCAACTTTTGGAAACATGTCTAATACCATGTTACTGTAATGGTGTCTCTTCCGGCTGTATTTTCGTTTACGAGCCCTGAAACGTATTATTTCAATTTGCCAGTACTTTCATAAAGTCACATGATATATTGTGTTTGTAAAATGGAACAGTCACGCGCTGTGCAGTGTGCACGTGCAAATAACGCGTTGTACACGTGTAGATCACGTGCAGTGCACGACTGCACGTGCATATCACATGACTGGAATTGAAACATTTTTTCCTGAAACTGCCATTATCTCATTATCATGTTCCTGTCAAGGGTTCTTCTGTATTGAATTGTATGACTTCTGAGGTCTAAAGGTCTAGTATCACACATAAATACTGCGTATTTTAGTAGGTCTTCTTAGACAAAAAGAGGAGACAAAGGAATCCTTCTTATGGAAGTGTTCACATAATAGTAAAGTAGAGGTGCTGTCAAGTTTTCCTTGCCAGTAACTGTCATGTTACTATTGAAGAATATCGATACTACCAATGTTCTCACCAGTTCAAAAACCAGCTCATCTGGATGAATTTCCAAATTATTTAGGTCTTTAATCCTTCGTGAAAGTTCAGATCTGTGAAAAAGAGCGAAACGTGACGATTACAAAAAATACTCTTCCATTGTAGTAAAAACACAATGAACACAAATCATAATTGGTGTCGTTTTACTCTATCTGTAGCACTAATATTTTGCTTTTCTTCCAAGTTAACTGTTCCTTTCAAAGAACAGCGATGAGCGATGCAGAGAATGAATTTCGTAAGGCATAAGTACAAAAAACCAAGGCATGACGCCATTAAAATGGTTTATAATGGTAAATTGATGGCGTCATTATCATGGTTTATATTGGCGAATGGATGACTTCAGCCTGCTGTTGCTCGTGTGCGAAACAGTAATATACTGATAAACAGGTGTTTGGAAACCACAATAGGTCGGTCAATAGACGTTAACGGGTTGTGGCGACTCTCAATTATGCCATATTAGGTCAAAAATTACTGGATTACTGCCAAATATGGTGAATCAGGTCACCGCTATCGTGCGCCGAATGTTTCTACAAAAGGACTTTACATCTTCGATGTGTGTGTACAATCAAAGGCATTGGTGATTACACATTGCTGTTGTAGCAGTGTAAGACAGAAATTTATTTATTCCTTCGGCCACAGGACTGATTCCAGATAGGAAAATTTTATGACAAATATGCTTATATGACATCATGTATCTATGACACCACTTCACTCTGACACCACTTCTCCCGAAACCACTTCACTTTGGCAGTTGACACCACTTCAGTCTTCACTCTGACACCACTTCACTCTGACTCTCTAACACCACTTCACTCTGACACCACTTCACTCTGAGTTCTGACACCACTCCTCCCTGACACCACTCCACTCTGACACCACTTCTCTCTGACTCCAGCGCCAGTTTTCTTAGGCAATGAGTTCGGATGTTACCTCAAATCTTTTTCATTCAAGTCACCATTCCCACTGGTTCTACTGTTAAATTGTATGTACAAACACAATAAAATGGTGGTTGAGAGTGTCGAGTGACGTAATTATCATAGTTTAGAAATATAAATTAGTGACGCAAAACTGTTTCCATTTCAACAGATTTTAAACTTTTATTTTCATTAAAACATTTGTAATTTATCCTGGGTATGGGAATGTTTGAAACAAAAACACCGAATGAAACAGATGGCTGATGAAGTTATGGGATAATTAGTCGTGCTGAAGACAAAACAAATCGTGCCACCATGAGCGCAGAATTATTAGAAAAGTGATCCTGAATAATTTAGTTGGGTCTGAAGTCATTTTCATGCTTTTTTGTGGCAATTTTCAGGCGCAGACCGCCTATTTTTTTGCGTTTTGCGCGTCGTCATCAATATACTATAAGGATACCTATGAACTTGATATGAAGTGAAGATATTATTGGTAATATATAGAACCAAAACATGTTGCCCACATATGATAATTGGTATTGCCCAGAAATTTAGCAGTGTTTTCTGTATGGAAATAAGATATTACCTACAGTAAATTATAATGAAAATCTTTAAACTGATCCAAATGGTAAATGTTGTAAAATAAAGCGATGTAGTGATGACAACGCTACAAAAGATGTGAATTCAAAAATACGTTCGTTAAGTTACTCATCGGTTAATTTGGATAAATATTAATCATATTTCCTCATTTCTTTACTAAATGCCCTAAATGACTTAATAATAAATGAAATATATCCTTATTTAATAAGTTTTAGACCGTGTGGCTGTCTCACAATTGTTAATTGTAGATGATCATTAGATCACCCAAAAGATTTAAATGGAGATCTATATTTTAATGATCATTGAATACAGAAGCTGTATTTACGACTAATAAAATATCAATAATGCTACGCGATATTTCCTAAATTTTTCTCCACTTACTTCTTAATTAACACTAATTTTCAAATTGCAATATGATCAAAATCTGATCATTGCAATTAAAAACCACGCATTTATAATATTGAAGTGAGCTTTTCCTCTCCTCCTCTACTGGATATAATTACTCTCGTAATTACTCGGTAATTACTTCATTAGTTCATTACTGCCACTAATCCACTCATATATTTACACTCTCTTTATATACCTAATAAAATAATAATCAGTATATATATTTTATTTTCTACGGTATGATCTTACACACAAGCACTGAAAATATAAATTATGTTTTAAAAGCACAATTAGCTACTACTAATCGCCTGTTTAATTAATATAGAGTTATATGGGTGGGAGTTGAAGAGGTGGTTGAGAATGAATTATGACGTCATTTCACAGTTCAAACTGGTGAAATAGTGACGTTAAAACTGCTTTTTCTGCACGGGGGTATGATATTTTAAAAGGTTGTTGTACTTCAGTTATATTGCAATTCAAAGGTCTTGATTCATGACACACCATAAATCAAGATGTACATGCATCCAGTAAATATAAACTGGTAAAAGTTTTGGATTCCAAAGCTTGAGTTTTAGCAAGGAATTATTTGAAATGACAAAAATGCCCAATTTTTGTTCATTGTCAGCATAGAACATTTCGATTTAACTAAATATTGCGGATCCCAATCAACTGCAATTTCTAACTTCATATGCGGCCATCATGTTACTCCAATACTCAAACCATGGATCACAATGCACGTTCAATTAGCAGCTACTTCTTGGAAGGAAAAGTGAGAAAATGAATAAAGCGCAAAATGATTAAATAAAGATGAAACTTTAAAAAGAATTGCTATTTTTCGCAACAAGACTACAGACTACCTTTCATTAATTTTAAATTTCAATCATAAGTAGATAAATGGAGCCACTGCTTACTGCTTAATACATTAGTATATTTGTGGAATTCAAAATCACTGTTTTCTTCAAGGATGAATTTCTGGTGCCGACAACGATAGGGTCTTTCATTTCGCACTTTCGAAAAATCCCTAAATTTCGCGCTCTTAATAAAGCTATAAATAGAAAAATAATGAAAGGTTTCTAAATTTTCCTGTTCGACTTTGTACTATGAACCACCTACTTTATAATACCACTATGTGTAATAGCTGGTGTAATAGCTTCCAGATTCCTCGTGTAATTATATATTACTCAGAACAGTAGTACTTATATACAATCCTTCATTTCGCGTTACCACGGCAACGAAACCCAGGTCATGTGATTCATCATCAGCTGCTTGGTGATATATAGTTATGTGTGTACGGTTTAAAACTTCCTAATTATATAGAAACCCTGGTGTATGATATAAATCATGTAGTTTTTACCCCCGTCACTTCATAGTTCGACCAATTGGCGTGCAGTGTCATATGAATCTGTGTGCTGATTGGTTTAACCGGAGCTGGATTTGGGTTAACTTATGTTCCGTGATATCATGAGCGGAGGATCTTACAGTTCTTTGGGTTGGTGATGATCAGTGATCACCAGCTACTTTTCTCAGTAAGGTCTTTTTAAGACCACAAAATGTAAAAATGTTAATTGGTGATGAAGTCATTATCTCAGCGTAAATTTGTGAGTCGATGACGTTGAACCGCCTATTTTTGGCGCGCAAGGTTGAAAACAAAATTTTACTGGTTCAGACGAAAACTAAACCCAGCCGTTACATTATGATGTCATCGATTATGCGTAAAACTTGAACAACTAGGCCATCTGAATCTTCAATTATATATTGGTGAGTATTGAGTAAGCTTTGCTTGTGTGTATATTGGACTTGGAGTAATTTAGCGTTCACGTAATTAACGGCTGGTTCCTGTTAGAAGTAGAAGGGTCAAGATCCTAAATATTTATTCCATGGTCCGGTAGTTAATTGCTGTGGAGTGGAATTTACTGGTATGTGCCATCTACTACAGTATTTGGAACCGTTTGAGTAGGAATAGAAGAGGGAAAGTAAGAGTTGAAGGAGCAATATTTTACAATTCCCGATGTAATCGGTGGTTTTAAATCTGAAGACTGAAGCAAAAACTTAAATTTACCTGCAGTTTTAGTTACCATAAACACACGCAGTGATTAGTCAATGTCATGGAGAATTTTGGATCTTTTGGGTAAGCTTCCGGTGACCGGTCAGCTTACTCTTTACAGGTAAGCTTGTACTGATGTCCGATACTACTAAACTAGCCACCATTTAGTGCAACGTCCATCCTGGACCGCACGCTGAAACTAAGCCTTCTTCCGTATAATTTCCTCAACTTCCAGTGTCCTTCTTACAAATTACGGAATTAAGCTTTTAATATAGCTACTTAATGCACTCTACTTCTCTTTAGATGGGAATATCTTGCTCCAAATATACTGGCAGTGTGACGTCATAAACTCAACATTTTAAACCATGGTAGTGACATTACACTCAACTGCCTATTATTTGAGTTCATGTAGTGATACGAGTACTACAAAGGGAGCCGCGCTTTATTTAATATATCCTGGAACAATCAATTATACCATATTTGGGCATAAAAAAGCACTTCATGGTACTTGTGTGTACGCAGGGGTATGTTATAATGCCTGCCTAAGAATTTCATTCAGCTACTTTGAAAGAAAGTATTTGATTTTTGGAAGAATGTGAAACGATGCCAATGGTTTCAGTATGATTAATGATTATTGATGTCACATTTTCGCTAAACTACTGACAACATGATCATTCTCGCTCCTGAGTCAAGCGTTCTATGTTGCGTTCAAATTCACAAGCTAAACATTCCATTTCGTAAACTTCAGAGAAAGCTAGTTCCTATATGTAATATATATTGAAATGCCGCGTTCAAGTGATGTATGCGCTCAAGAATAACGTAATAACCATGATTTAAAGCAGTCACTTAATGACGTATCCAGTCGTCTACTTAAATGTGTATGCTTTATAAATCTTAAGCTTCCTGAATCCTAGTGAAGTAACTTCCTGTGATTGACATACCAAACGTTGAAAGCCCTGTCATGAGAAACATACACACACGCTGATTTGACTCTAAACTACACAATATGCTTCTGAAACGTCATCAATGCGCCATAAAATGCGATAGTAATGACGTCACTCTTAACTGCTTACATCCCTCCTTGGGGTTAATCCTGGAGGCTAAACGCAGACAGATTAAAGATCCATTAAACATTACTTATGGTAGAAACTTGCAGGGAATCTAGGAATATATAATAATTATGTTAATAAATTTGTGTAATTTATAAAATGTTTGATTATACCCCATGCAGTTCCCAAATATAACAAGCCTCCACATTTCAAATTCTATATAAATAGCATGAGGTCAATGAAAATATAACATATCCTCTCACGGAAAATACTGGAAACCTTCGTCAGGGCTTGCCTCTATGGACAGACATAAATGCTACCAGTCTTTAGACTTTATTATGTTGCTCATGATTTATGTGACTTTCAAGCATTCAGCGACGCTTTCACCTACCTGTCTAGTCATCTTGACGTCACGTTTTTAGGGATGAAGATAGCTGGAATTTAGGAGAGTTTGAGTCCCTGTCGTTACAATGTGAGCAAAGCCCTGCGGACAAATAGTTTGCACATGAGTAGTAGGCGATTATAATGACGTCATTATTGGGGTTTAAACTGGGAAATTAACTTCGCCAAAGCGCATATTTTTCTCTCGCGACGTTTATTAGGATTGGGAATTAGTTAGGAAATTGTAATACTAATTGGGGTTATATTAAAGCAGATTAGTCTGCCTAACTTTTTAATTACAACCTTACAACTTATATTTGCAGTGACATCGCTCTAAGTACGTTATGTATGCGGTATGGGAGCGGTTGGGATGACGTCATTATCATAGTTTAAAGTGGTAAGTTGATGACGTAGAACGGCTTATTCCGGACGTGTGAGTTACGAAATATATGAATTATAGAAGACTGACATGAATGTCACTCGTCCAATGAACAGGCTCCTCAGATCTGGGCTAGCCAATCAGAAAAAGGCTGCATACACTTTCGACCAATAGCATTACAGTTCGGTAATCTGAATTACACGTGCAATTTAAAATGTTGCGCTATCTACGCGAGTGTAATGATTTGGATGTTACAATGCGTTTAATAAGCGTCAATAATAAACCAGCCTCCTGGGAATGAGAAGAATTTTATTACAATCTCCTCCAATTTTCTTACAATTTTCTTACAATTTCACAATTAACATTTTAGCAATATAATTTAAAATTTACGGCACTAAGAAGTTGTTGAGCCTGAACTCTTCAAAGTATGTGTGTCACGTGATTTTTGTTTTTAGTCACGTGATTTTTGAGTTTAGTTACGTGACTTGACGAAACACATGCGTTTCACCTCACCGTAACACGGCGTTACAAGTAACATACAACTTATATCAAACATTTGATAGTTACTCTTGTAGTTAATTTGGGGTGACATCATTATCATGGGTTAAAATGTTGGAGTGTTGACTTAAATTGTATATATCTTTTGAGTAAGGACTTTTACCATCTGTAATGACGATGGTAATCTAACTGATTTCCATAACATCTTGCAAATTTCTCAAGAGAATTATGATCAATGATCAATGATAAATACAACCAGAAATCAAATTTGTGATCCTTTACCAGCAACAACAGCACAAATCAATGACATCAAATCAGATCCTTCTTCTATAGATCCTTTTTGTTACGTAATATTTCAAGAGTATTTGATGGTTTCAAGGAATAGCCTGGCAAGCGGTACTCCGGAAAAGCATGTCTATCTCAAGTTTTTGAGGAGCTATTGTTCGATTACTGCTCTATCAAGCCTGTCCAGTGAATTTTAGAAACATTTGAACCTGTTCAAAACCTGTCAAATCCATGTCCAAAACCTATGATATTGCTGCCCAAAACATGTCGCATACCTGTTCAGAACCTGTCACTTGTCAGTTGAAATGGCTAACTGCTTGTCAGAAGATATTTAATAAACTTATTTTTATTTGCTTATCAAGAATCCACGAGCCCTCGAACTGATAGTTTCCATTTCCAATCTTCCAATGTATTTATCCATTGCCTTCATACCATGACTGAGCTCGTCAAGTTTTACTGATCAAGCTATAATGGTGTGACTAGCTACACACATTATCAAACATTTGAGTGATGAAACCTCATCAATTCACCCTTATAACACATGATAATGCCGTCAATCTCCAACCGTCAATTGTACGAGCACACCAACAACCATTGCGGGTCTTTAGTCCTTTATATTTATTCACTGGTTCGGAAGATTAACTCTCGAGATAATCCAGGTCCTTAGCGAGCTGAGCTGGTGTGGTAAACTTCCTCTAATCTCTTTCATTTTCTCAGCCTCTTCTTTCCCGCTCTCTTTCTCTCTTTCTCTTTCCTGCTCTCTTTCTAAATCTCTTTCTAACTCTCTTTCTCACTCTCTTCCGCACTCTCTTTCTCAACCCTATATACTTCAATATTTCTAACTCTCTTCCTCACTCTCTTTCTATCTCTCTTTCTAACTCTCTTTCCAACTCTCTTTCTCCCTCTCCTTCTTACTCTCTTCCCTAATCCATCAATATTTAGAATGGTCATTGGTTTTTCACGGAGTGTTGGTGCGTTTGGGAACGTGTGTGAATTATATTAAGCTCTACAGTCCAAAGCAACTTGACTAAGCATCAGAGCTGTGCTAATTCATGCTGCAAAGTTGGTGGTGTCACGACATCAGTTCTTAGGTTTATGTCATGATAATGACGTCATTTTACTAATCCCGCTTCCTATGGTAAGCACTAACTTATATCAGGTGTATGAGTGGAATAAGTGTTCTAGTGTTCTACAGTTATTAGCGAAGAAGTTCAGACACCACCACGCCAGCTGACCCCACTACACTCTGACACTACTTTTCTCTGACACCACTTTACTCAGACACCACTTCACCCTGACACCACTCAATACTGACACCACTTCACCCTGACACAATTTCGCCTTGACACCACTTCACCCTGACACCACTAAACCCTGACATCACTTCACCCTGGCACCACTACACCCTGACACCACTTCACCCTGACACCACTTCGCACTGACACTACTTCACCCTGACACCTCTTCACTCTGACACCACTGCACCCTGACACCACTTCACCCTGACACCACTTCACCCTGACACCACTAAAGGCTCACACCATGTTACATTCTGACCTCTGAAAACCGAGCCACTCTGCCGCTCTATTCAGCACTACATTTAAAGAAAGTACTGTGATTGCATGGTGATAATCGCTGTTTATCTGCCACCTGATCACAAGAAATATTTGAACTTCTCAATTGAAAGATTTGACTTCTGAAAATATCGGATCATGGAATCTTCGAGTATCTGTTCGTAACCAGTGTATTATTTACACCAAACAAAGCTGTATTTGTTGGTGCGTACCTGAACCAATCCAATTAGTGTTTGTACCAATCTGCCATCTATATTGTGCGAACTGTAAACTGCACAAATAGATCACCAATCAGACAATATGTAATATCCAATCCAATATGTTCGCGGGCCGTTTAATCTCATTTTAGATGTAGGTTATAGCTAGGCACTGTTCACTGCTTCTTTAAAGGATATTGGTACCATGAAGCTCACTTCACCAACATACTATGAAGCTCATGAAATGTACGGCACAGAAAATGTCCAGGTTGCTTTATCACCGATTTAAATTTAAAATACCAATGGTGTTTCTCCTGAAATCAGTTAATCAGCTTCACAATGTCATATTGTCTAGTAGCAGATGTGGAAAATTGAAGAGGTACTGTTTTGGTGTTGCAGTGATGTGCAAATCAACAGATCAGCACCAAATCAGGACCTCTTCAAGTCTCCTCAAATTCAAAACTTCTTCCCTTCTCAGTTCTATAATAACCACGTTTCTGCTACTCCCTATTATAACTCCACCTCTCCACAGTTCCTCAATGTGGAACGGTAACTAGTACCTGCACCAATGACCATTAGCCATTAAAACATTAACCAACCACATTATTATGACATATATAGCACGCTTCTATTGAGCCTCGTGCGCGGGCGACAATGAAACGTCATCAACTTACTATATTGCCGCCAAAATAATGACGTCACCAACTATCGCCATTTCTCTTTGATAATGGCGTCATCTTAACCGCCTATCAATCCTGTTTTAATACAATATTCGTGTGTTGGAAGAGAGGAGTTTTGGCGCTGTCAATTGCCCCACTTTAATTCTTGATAATGCCGTCACTCTCATACGACAAGCTCATTGGTGCTCAATATGTTAAATCACGTGATTATAGGATGCAGTTTCATTGGTTTATTGGCAGGTTTCTATAACAAAAACACCCCAACTTTTAATGATGTATTATGGTGTAGGTACTGTGCTGTGGGTCATATAATTTCGTGGATTATACATTTTTTTCTATTATGTTAGGGATTATTAATTATAGAGATTTTAATAAACTCTGCTACGGGGAGAATTGCTTCCAAGGTGTCGTTAATTTATTGGAGGTTGAGATGATGTCACTATCATCGCTCAAAGTGGGAAATTGAGAATGGTACGCCCTTTTTGTGCACGCAAGGAATTATAACTCAATCATTAATCCTTGATAAATTGATAATTATCGTCATTAATCCTTATCGGATAATTATTATGTTTGCCAAATGAATTCCAATGACTAATCATTACCAATGACCAGCCATGATTTATTTGCTGTGGCAGAATGGCTCGGCTCATATCATGACATATTGGTTGTGTATAACCTAGGAGTTTGTGGCAGATGATGTACATGTATCAAATTGAACATGAACTGGTTTTATCTTGGTTCATGGTTTGCTGATGCAGTGGGTTTTTGAAAGATTAAACTAAACGCTCCGCGTAACCATTGCCACTGTGCTAAGGGTGACAGATTTATCTCAAATCTAAGCAGCCAAACAGTTTACTCAGACGAGTGTACAGGAAGGAAACTATGGCCCATGAGTATCCCTTGGAATTTATTATACACCAAGGTGATTTCACTAATAGATCCCGTTGATTACATAATAGATCTTCTGTTGATTACACAAATAGATCTTCTATCTGTTGATTTCAACATCTAAAGATTCTCCAACCAATGTCAAATTAGTTACGTCATGCAAAGACGGGTTATTGTTATCGAGATACCATCAATCATCATTATCATATCGTCTGAATCTTATCCCTTTCAAATAGTTAAATCATCCAGCCGACCAGTCAACACTACCGATCAACCTCCTATGACAGTATGGCATCTTTTTGTGATGTAAATGCAGAAGTATCATTACAGCTGCAACCCTACAACCGACACAATAGTTTGTGATAAAGTGATAATGGTTTGGCAGTCCAGTGGTAAACATTAAGTAACTGTCAGGGTGGCGATCATTTTTTCTTAAATCAGGGAATATTAATCCCTAAATCCATATGTTAAAAATAGCTCTATTCTTTCTCCTGAGAATATCTCTTTTCTTGGCCACGCAGTTATTAGGCATACTGAAACATTCCTCATATTATTCTCCATTGAAATCTCCAGACTCATACATCTTTCAACTCACTACACCAACACACACACAGAGAGATCTTCTGAAACCATTCCACAGATCCTCAGCAACCAATCAACAAATCAGCAGAGCATTCGAGCTACAGATCAGTGAGCTGTCCACTTAGATCTTTAGATGTAAACAACAAACACTGAGATGGAATAGACAGTTGGGAATGACGTCATTATTATGCCTCAGAATGGAGTATTAGTGACGTATTATTATGTAGCCTCGTTCGCAGAATGTGTGTTCTAGTGTGTATCAGCTTTCTGATATAGCTAGGCGAGGCTGATCTAAAGATCTGGCTGAGTCTGTCCAGGAGCAGAAATACCCTGATCTACACTCTAAGATTCTCTGCACTGATCCGCTGATAAGCCTCTAAAACGGTGCATATATTATTTGTATACCACATAACTATGACCCTAAATCCTGATATATTATGTCCTAAATATCCTAATTTCCTAATAACCTAAACACATATCCTACGATGTTCGCCTTCTTCTATAGGCCTATAGGAGGATAGCCTAACTCCCGATATAGGTTATTGTCCTGTGTACATCATGTTTAAGAGCAGTCCAGGCTCTGATTGGATCAGATTGGAGTATTATCTACCGTTCACCAAACGCAGACTATTCTACGTCATCAGTTCACCATTATGTGCCCTGATAATGACGTCACTACCCCAGATATATTGCTCTGACGTGACGTGTGTCTTGTCTGCAGTCTGTACGTTAGTGTCTGTGTGCAGTACCAAACTCTGATAAATGATCAAACGAGACCTACATAACCTTGTGTGTGGGGTTTATTGACTGCTGATTTATCTGGATATGTGACATCATTATCTTAGTTTGAGATGTCCAATTAACGACGTTGGACAGCGTACTTTTGGCTTTTTGTCGCGTCTATAAAGACCTATGATGAGTCAGATCTCTTCTTCCTGAGAGTATCTGATGCCTATCACAGTGATCTTTCGTCTCTTATCATCTCTTATCTGTGTATTGTTCGGCCCTGGATCACTGGATCCTGGATCTACTGAGCACTGGATCCTGGGTCTACTGAGCACTGGATCCTGGGTCTGCTGAGCACTGGATCCTGGGTCTGCTGAGCACTGGATCCTGGGTCTGCTGAGCACTGGATCCTGGGTCTGCTGAGCACTGGATCCTGGGTCTGCTGAGCACTGGATCCTGGGTCTGCTGAGCACTGGATCCTGGGTCTACTGAGCACTGGATCCTGGATCTGCTGAGCAATCTGGTGGGGTGGGGTGTGTAGACCCATTTTAAGATTGCAGCAAGAACGGTGAAAGTATTTCCGCGTATCTCATATTTATGATGCAATGTCTTGAACGTTGGATGCTTAAATAGACGGGCTTGATGAAATCATTCCTTGATTCTTGAAGAGTTGAAGCGTCGCAATAGTGTCAGCCTCGCGACCGCATACTATAATAGTCGCGCGCGGCTTGAAAATCCTCTGTCAAGTCTAGACATTCAAGCGGTGAAGGATTTAGGAGTGGTGTAAGTAGTAAGGAAACAGGAAGTTGATTCGTTCGTGAACTCGTGAAGATGGAAGGAAAGCATGGCGGAAACGAGGAACTTCCCGAACCTTCTACAATAATTTCCAGAATAAAACAGGAATTTTGTAAGGTTAAAGGCTGTTAAAATACTGAAAAGTAAGGAATGAATGTGGTGTTTTTAAGGTCGGCGTGATGAAGGCAAATCACGACATTGATCATGCTTGTCAGTCTTTCCATAATATGTTCTGGGATGTTGCTAAATTGGCGCATCGCCAGCGTGTCGGTATGTTTGGCACCTAGCCAGCGTGTCAGATTGATAATCCCATTCTGACACATGTTGCACCTGTTCGGTACCACTGTGATAAGAGACGTGTGAGTAATATAGCCGGTTAATGGTGACGTCATTATGAGGGTTTAGAGTGGTGCATTGATTACGTTGAAAGTTGTAATGCTCTCTTCTCGTGTGAATTTTCCACCATACGTGTCACTGTTCGGTTCCTCCTCAGCAATCTCGCTGTAACTCCATTGCACACATTGAAATTATTAAACACATTGGCAGAAGATGAGGAATATCGTCGGACAATTTACAAGTTTGCACTGGACACAGGTATATCGTCATTGCACCTCATCGTATCTGCCTCATTAATTCCGGGCTAGAAATAGTGAGTCACTAGGTAATCAGGAACAATCCGTTATCATACAGTCATCCCTGCTTCAGTCACCATATCCGCTTCAGTAATTCCGGACCACCTAAAAGAGTGAAAGCTAGTATCTCACTAGCGATTGGGGCACTAGCTAAAGTGAGCCACTAGGTAGAGACTCACTAGGTAGAGACATTAGGTAGTGATTCACTTAAGCAATCCGGAACAATCGGACGTTTTCATGTTTTCTGCTTCAGAGTTCATGAATCCCCAAAATTGCCAACAAATTGCCAACATGTTACAAAAACGTGACAAAAACGTGAAAAGGCAAAATAACGAGTTTCTTGGTATTTTAAATAGTTTGAATGAGGTCATATGATAGTATAACGTTATTAGACACTGTCAGAGACGTTTCGGAGTCGGCGATGACTCAGTGATGACATGATGACATCATGATGTCTCGAAAAATTTTTTTTCAAAAACTTCAAAATTTGTTCAAAATTGCTTGAAAACCGTTTAGTTAGTCACAATGTGTTACAAAAACATGATTTTGAGCGAAAAGTTTCGATCTCGTCGGGAAAATCGCGATATTGATATAGCCTGAAAATACGGCAAAAAACCAAAAAATCGGTCATCACAGACGAAAAATCAAGATTTTTGTTCAACTGGCGATTGATATCTTCTAGTTACCATTTAACTGACGTGCCTGCAAATTTGGTGCTTCTAGCTACTCCAAAAGTCGAGATATGACAATTGTCACCATTTTCATGACCTCAGAGTATCCCCAAAATTGCCAACATTTGTAACAAAATGTGAAAAAATTGAAATCCGTGTTTCTGGCCTATTTCTGGTGTTCTGATGGGTTTAGATGATCAAGTACGGTAGTAGGAGGTCATTAGACACTGTCAGAGCCATTTCAGAGTCGGTGATGACTCAGTGATGACATGATGACATCATGATGTCTCAAAAAAAAATTTTCTTCAAAAACTTCAAAATTTGTTCGAAATTGCTTGAAAACCGTTTAGTTAGTCAAAATATGTTACAAAAACATGATTTTGAGCGAAAATTTTCGATCTCGTCGGGAAAATCGCGATATTGATATAGCCTGAAAATACGGCAAAAAACCAAAAAATCGGTCATCACAGACGAAAAAATAAGATTTTTTGTTCAATTGGCGATTGATATTCTAGTTACCATTTAACTGACGTGCCTGCAAAATTTGGCATCTAGCTGCTCCAAAAGTCGAGGTATGACACTTGTCACCATTTTCATGACCTCAGAGTATCCCCTTAAAATTGCCAACATTTGTAACAAAATGACAAATTGAAATCCGTGTTTCTGGCCTATTTCTGGTGTTCTGATGGGTTTGAGAGTTAAAACAAAGGGCATTTGCCTGTTTAATTTGACTAGGTGACATGATAAACAGATGTCTCAAAAAATTTTTTTTTAAAACTTTAAAAATTTTTTCATTGCGAAACCGTTTTTACTTATTTCAAAAAAAATTTTTGGAAAATTTTTATCTCGTCGGGGAAAAAGGAATTTACATATAAAAAGGCAAAAAAACCAAAATGAAAAATCTATCGAGAAAAAAAAATTTTTTTTCAACTGGCGATTGATATTTTTATTACCATTTTTACTG
>WFMF01000859.1:0-33626 GCA_011033025.1 Beroe forskalii | reverse complement strand
TGATGCAATTAGTGCTGCGAGGGCAGGCGTGAGCACCACATCATTAGCTCTGATGAGAGGGTTATGTTACGGAGAGAGTAGCGTGGTGTATCACGACTGGTTTTAGCCGATTTTCAAGTGCCTCGTTAACCCACTTAAAATCATGTTAGGAATTTTGGACAAAAACCATGATGATCAGCTTGACGAGTACTTTCAGATGAGCTAATAAGTCTTCAGATCCCAGGACCATCACGGCCCCTACGCGCCCGCCGAAGGCTAAGGGGTCAGACAACGTCTGACAACGCACACTTATGTGAACCTAAGCTCTTCCTAAGCCCGCATAGGTGTGTGTACGCGCCGCGCGCTTCCCTACGGGGAAGCGCGCCGCGCGAGCCACACAGGGATATACGTGTTTAGCAACCTAAGCACCCGCACCCGTATAGGTCTGCGAACTTGCCACATGTTATTGTCCCTGTTTGTTTTCCCTAACCAGGGGTGTCGCGACGCGCACTTTGTGCGCGTAACCAGGCCCCTGGCCCCTGGTTCATGGTTACTGTTAGGGCCAGGGCAAAAATGAATTATCCTGCGACGACGCGACGTGTGCCGTATGGTGATGGACATAGCTTGTCAGACGTTGTCTGACCCCTTAGCCTTCGGCGGGCGCGCGCGCGAAGCGCGCGCGTCCGCCCGCGCCGAAGACAACGTCTGACAAGACATAGCATACTAATGAACTTTGCTAAACACGTATATCCCTGTTTGCTCTTTGCGTTGCGCGGCGTGCTTCCCTTGTCAGACGTTGTCTGACCATTATTTCAGACGCGCGCGCTTCGCCGAAGGCTAAGGGGTCAGACAACTGACAACGTCTGACAATGCTTCCCGTAGCGTAGGGAAGCGCTTTAGGAATAATGAACTTTTCAACACAGTACAAACTTGTGTTCGAGAAGGATAAGTTATTTTATTTTTATTTTCCTCCAACACACTGTACTCGTTTGGATAAGTAATTTCCTAATTTTTTGAAAAATTATAATAAAGAATTTATCCTTCTCGAACACCTTACACCCGGGTAATTACTTCAACAAAGTAATACTATTGAATTTGAAACTGAAAATTTCGTATTGGCATGATAATTTTATAGCATTCATATTTCATAGTTTTCAATTTCATTTTCATAATCCATATTTCATACAAATTACCATTACAAACATTCAATAAATTTTGTATAGAAACTGAAAGGAGCATCAAAATTCAAAATAGAATTTAATAATAATTGATGTTATGATTGGGCAAAATGATTTGCATTAAGTTACAACAAGAAATGCGCCTGCCGGCTTATTTCTTGTGCCCGTTGTTCCCGTATGCAGGCGCTTAATTTCCTGTTCCCTGGAGCTGGTATTATTAAAACACGTCGTCATTTGATCGACAATCGTTTTCCGACTTATTTACTGACATGATGAGTTGACGATAAAGAATGAAAGTGACCATAAAAATCATGATACAATAGCGCTTCTTCTATCAATTAGTGTCACATTGCAATACTAATATAATTGAATAAATTTTATAAATCTTCGTTGTTATGCGGGCGCTATATATTTCCCTCTCCTTAAAATTTGAATTAACGCGCGCAGATCTGAATATCACGTGGGCGATTTCGTTCCACGTGCCAAATGGTCGCGCGCGCCTTCCCGCTATTTCGTAGAACTCTTTGAAATTCGTTGCGCGCCGTTCAGAGTTTCATAACGATCACCGTTTTACTTACGCGTAACATTTTCCTTTGTGTTGCGTTGCAAATATCAAACTGATGCAATGTTAGCTTTACACCGCCTTAATAATTGTTTTTCAAGATTGAGATACACAATATAATATTTACTGAACAAGATTAAGATAACAGATTCAGATATATCATCATTATCAATAGTGGACCGAGACAAACTCTCATGTCTTTCTTTCATCTCGTCAATTCTTTAGATCATTCATAACTGATTGAACTATAATACTGCCCATTGTAAATTGCCCGCTACTTAAAGAAAGCCAAATGATTATGTGATTGAAATCCAATCAATTTTTTGATTGATTCCGTGAAAATTGATTAAGTTTTGATTTCATGATTGAGGAATTGTTAAATTTTTGAGGCAGAATTAATTTCAACATCAGAATGAACAGAACAGAGCATTGAACTCAAATAATTACAACGCTGTTAGCTAGCTGCAACCCACAATGCAAAGGATGCCACTACACCAAGCTACTCTGACGCGAGTGATATTATAAAGGAGCAGTTGGATGCTTGAAAGTGTACCACCAACCACCACCACCACGACGACACACCACCACCTATTTCAGATTTAACAGTACGCGTAAAGGTAGTATACACACAACCACCACAAAACACGATCTCTGCTAACCTTTTCTCAATGCCTTTTTGTAAAACAAAAATGCGATTGGGAACAGGAAAAAATTCAATATTTATTGTAAAGTGACATATTCCAAATCTGTGAAAGTGAAAGCATATATCAATTCAATAACTTAATTGTAACATTAACATAAACATTAACAAGTAAATAGTAAGCTATGTGTCAAAAATGCCAAAAATCTTCAATTTTTAGGTCGGTTGCTATGGGAACTCATGTGGTTGCTAGGGACGTCATAGTAACCTATAAATCTCAGAATCTGCCATTCTTTGGTTATATTTGAAGAAAGTTCTTACGGAATCGAAATATCTGCTTTATTTTTCGAATAATCAAAAAAGTAAAAGGGGACAAGACTTTTGGCGCACCCTGTAGTTCAAAATACAGGAAACCTCAACCGAAGTGGTTTGACTTTGTGTCACTCAAAGAAAACGAGCCCAGATCTTGTGTGATCCACTGAAATCATTCAACATTCATACATTCAAAATTCATTTCAAGTACAGTTCCAGTTCTATAATAATTCTAAAACAATGTAAGGGTGTGGCAGTATTCTGTATCTCTCAATTTCAAAAGGGGGCTGTTGATGATGATCATGATGTGGTCAAATTCGATAAATTGACATCTCTTGATTACATTTATAAATACAATACGTATATCTGCTTCAATAAATTTTGGGTGCTGCTCCCACCCAAATTAAACTCTATCTTTAGAACCGGAGGCATTGACGTCGGCAGGTGGAGCATTGCGTGCATGTCTCACCCTAAAATACTGATTAAACCGTTGAATGGCGGGTTGAGAGAGACGTTAAGCTGC
Source organism: Beroe forskalii (assembly GCA_011033025.1). Lineage (NCBI taxonomy): Eukaryota > Metazoa > Ctenophora > Nuda > Beroida > Beroidae > Beroe > Beroe forskalii. Next base: position 30,432 of record WFMF01000859.1, on the reverse strand, counting down.
TGTTCACGTCACGATTCTGTAACCGCTTATAACACCACTTGACAGCGCAGTGGCGTAGAGGGAGACGCTGCAAGAGAGAGAGAGAGAGCGTGTGTTGGAGTTAAAAATAGTACAGATTAAACTGGAGGCAGCGGGGTGGAGGCTTTATCTCGGAGTCTTCGTGTGCGGTACCAGTTGCTGAGGGCATCACTTCATACGACGAGCTGAGACCTATTTGAGGGGACATCACCCGATCGCTACTTCATTAGCACCATTTGTCAGTTGCAACCGCTTCGTGTTCGGATAGATCAGTCAGACACTCCCCTTTGTTCACCAGATTCTTGTTCGCGATACATATTTGCTCTTAATACACCATGGTTCGTGTTTTGTTTGATGCGCTCAGTCAGTGGTCCAAGACCCGCGAGTACTACAAGCTCATGGTGCCACAGTACACCAACTCCTTCATAAGATCAGCCCTGAGGGATAGGCCTTCTCTCTACAACGACAACGCAAGTAAGTTTACAACTTATCCTCAACGTATCTAGTCTCCTCTGGGTTTTAAAAAGTATCCTTGACTAATCGTTAATTACTGAAGGTGCAGTTACGCCATCTAATATCTCTTTTGGAACTGTGCAACCGCCTCGACTTCGCCTCGGCGATACTTGCACAGCTGTGAAAGTGATTTATCATTCTCATAATAAACCCCACTTTTTCAAAGAGTGACCCCTATACCTCCCAGACGAAGGAGACAAGTCAGCACATCTCCGACATCACCAAGAAACGGACTTCCTCCCGGACAAACAAACAGCAGTAGTAGGAGGTCCCTTCACTCAGCAACTCCTTGGTCTGTCAGACCACCACCATCAGCTGTTGGGCGGGAAGCAGGAAGTAGACAGACACACCAGATCTTGTGAGACAGACAACATGATCCAGCCCTCCAAACACAACCAACAGTTCATCCAGCCTCTCCAAGAGAACCAGTTCCAGTGTTACAAGACCAGTGATAAGTGTGTCCTGTACAGCCCCACGGATATCAATCTCATGTGAGTATTTTCGTTGCATATTACAATTATCTTTTATCTGTACCCAAAACTTACGAAGTTTTTGGCGTGTGGTTACATTTGTATTCTTTTAGAAATCAGGGGCAACATAAATTCCGTCCACTTCCATACTTCACAGCTCATTTCTAACTCTAAGTCAGTGATCATGAAACTCACACACTCTCCCCTCTCAGATCGGACGAGCATGTGTACCAAGGTCCGTACAACCCTCCCGAGCAGCAGCAGCACCTGCCACCTAATGACGTCATCATGTCAGACAATGACGTCATCCTCTCCACCTTCAAGCGGGAACCCCTAGAGAGTGGAGCAGCAGTTGAGATTCTCCAACTAGACACCCCTGCCAAGAGCAACCCCTCTCTCAGAGGAAACCACACTACCAACATGCAGACAAACAGTGCTGCAGACACCAAGGTCTACATCAATCATGCCCAAAACTCGTGGAACTTATCTCCTTCCGAGCAGACTTTCTTCAACTCTCAAAATCAGGTGATTTTATCTACTGCCGTCTATCGCTTTAGATGTATAATATTGAATAGGATGTCTGAAAATGTGAACATAGTGCCCAAATTAACTACTTCTATTTTCTAAGGATTTAAAAGTAGTGACTCATTTAAAAGATGCTTAAATCAGTTAATAGTTTTCGCCCTGGTATAATTGTCGTCGAATGAAGGACATATATTTGTGAAACACTGTGCTGTGTATCTAAATTAGCAGCAACCCACTTTGTAGCTGCTAGTAAATCACTATCTTTATAAGGGTATTTGTAAAAACTAAAGATAGGACAGCAGGGCCACCTACTAACCGCATAATATCCAACTCACTGAATTGCCATATTTGGAGTTGGCTAATCATTACTCTGTCATGTTTATACCAGTTTGTAACCCCTGTTTGTAGTCAGATAATTTCCTGTTTCTAATCCTTACATTTGTTGTCAGATAATGATGGAGTACAGTTCCTCCTCCACTACCCCCTGGACCAAACAACCAGGCTCCTCCTCAGCAGCTCTGGGAGGTATCATCATGCATTCCACTTCCCCTACTGACTACCTGACCAAGCAGACCAAGGAGAAACAACCTCCCAAAGCTGTCAGCAAGAAGAAGGATGGGATGGTTAAGGGAGCTAAACCACACTGCTGTCCAGTTGAAGGATGCACCAGGTTAGGAGATGGAGATTGAAGGTTTCCAACCATTTACTACTTTTGAGCATGTGCAATAATTGACACACAATACTAATCACTGAACTTAATGTCTTAATGACCCAATGCAAAAGATTCATCATCACTCCACAAAACTCAAGAGATTTCACATTCCTCGACTTCAAATCAATTTCTGAGTTTCACTCTCACTTTCAGTAATAATCAATACCCAGCATTTCAAAACATCCTCAGTAAATCTAACACCCCTCACTTCAGGAGGTTCTAACCTCAGTAAATCTAAGTTATAAACTTCAATCTCTTGAGTTGTAACACCCCTTTCTCCAGGAGGTTCAGCAGGAGTGACGAGCTAACCCGTCACATGAGAACGCACACCGGACAGAAGCCCTTCCAGTGCCGGATATGTATGAGGTTCTTCTCACGTTCTGACCACCTTACAACACACATCCGAACCCACACCGGAGAGAAACCTTTCTCATGCACGGTAAGTTGAGTGGGTATTTGGTGATTTGTATTTTAGGAAAACTGGAAATTGGATTCGATCCAGAGAGGATAGAGGGAGGGGAGAGGGTTACAGGGGTGTGGGAGCGGGATGGGTGAGGCTTGCAGGGAACAAGAGAGAAAAAGTGGTTATGATATAGGAAATCAGAGATGTTAAGAAAATCACTTTCTCGTAAAGTGTATAGAGAGAAGATAAGAAATCAGATGTGAGGGAAGAAATAACAGAACGAATGGGAAAGGGAAATATAAGAGGGCGTCAGAGGTTATAGGACTTTCTTTTTTAATCTTGCGGCGAGCTACAAACAAGTATGCTGATTTTTGCACATTCTGAATTTTGGGCATTTAATAAAGCAACTTGGCCTATGGCCAGGGCCAGAGATAAATCAATATCCCTGGCGCTGTATAGTCTTGCTAATAATTCATGAATTAATTTCGCGACGATAACGCTAATCCTGGTTGGTGTTATAGCGTTATAGGTGAAATCGCATACAGGATCGTTTACAATATCAGAACTTTGACGTTACATTGACGTAAAATTCGGGTTAGAGTTACTGCTTTGGGTCTCACTCTCTTGTGAAGCCAGCCATTTCAAATCTATATAGTGCGACAATCACTATAGAGAGGTCAAAGACGAATAATAGGAACTTGGGAGTGACGTCATGGTCATGGTTCAGAATGGAAAGTAGATGACGTCAAACTGCCGATTATTCGTGTGGGGGAAGCAAAATCAGGAAGGGAGACAATCAAATGCTACCGAATAACGTAGAAGCGTAAATCAGCCGTGCGAAAGCAAATAAATGCTTAATTAACCATTATGCTGGGTACAAATTGCTTTGGGTATTTAATAAATCAGTTGAAATGGGAACAAATTGTCCATGGCTCTACACTATTATAGTATTAATTCAGAATTACTAGTATGCATAAAATAAATTTGAAAGGTGTAATAAGTAGGGCGTCAGCAGCTCCTTAATGAATACTTGACAGTGAGACATTACGATTAATTCGTGGCATTTCAAGTCCACTATTTCATTGTCACTCATGTCTCGCATTGCAGGTGTGTGGTAGAAGGTTTGCAAGGAGTGATGAACGTCGCAGACACATGAAGATCCACCTGAAAGACAAGAACAGGACGGCCAAGCAGTGCAACTCCAAACCTCCACTCACTGGAACCCGGATACCTAGCAACACATCCCGGGTTGCTAACAACAACCATCCAGCTACAAGGTTGCCTGGTAACGAGACACTGGTTGCTAGGTTGCCTGGCAACGATACTCTGCTACCGATTAGCTCACTGAGATTACCAAGCAACCCAACCTCCCACCACAAACTACAGGATCAATGTCAGCAGATATCTTACCCCTTCCACTCAGGACTACAGTCACCCCCTCATCATCCAAACAAAATGTGCGGGGGACTTCTGGTAGGCGGGAACAACAACCCATCCTCCTCCTCAATGTTGTCTAGCAACCATTCCAACATGTTGCCAAGCAACCATTCCACCATGTTGTCTAGCAACCACACCTCCCCAGTACATGGCGTGTTGTCTGGCAACGTCTACTCGAAGCAACACGATCCTCTATTCCTTCACAGCCAGAACCTGCCACAAGAACCATGTCTCATTTGAGATAGTTTCACTGAACAGATTATTTGATGATTGACTCGTACAGGTGTCGATATGAATGATATTATAAGATCTGTCAGAAACATAGACCATTGCAAAATTATACATCTGACAACTAAAAGATTATTAAAGATCACTTAGCTATTTAGCATGATCACTGAGCAGATTAGATTTGTTTATATGCTTAAGATAAAATCTAAAGATGACCATCATCACTGATACAGACATGAACTTATTGTTTTTGATAGATGGACTTCGTGTCAGATCTCATTTTATTCTATTTAATTTTAACAATTCAATTTTATTATCAGATTTTAACAAATATTAATTGCTATGCTATGCTGGCACCATTATTGTATGTTATAACGCTAGTTTTTATTTTGAACAAATTTGGTATTTTTCATGCTTCCATAATTAAATAACCACAGAAATTATGTTCGCAGTTCCCTTTGTGCCACGGCTGATGGTGAAAAATAAATTCTTATTTCTTTGACTGGATGCTTGGTCTGCACAATTTTGAAGTTCTTGAAGGGTACACGGATGTAAAGGTTTTTCAATCACACTGAGAGATAAATTTGTCGTTTAAGTTATTTTAACTTAATAATCTCTCCATGAAATTAGAGCAACCCCATTCAATTCTGGCAATGTAGCCTTAAAATGTTAGGTTTACTATTTTCCCACTGGTTATTAACCTCGGCGATATTAAACCACCATATTTCAACTTTATAACCACAGAGGGTAGTTTGTAACTCTGGAAAACCAACTCTCGGAGTGAAATAGGATTGGTTTAAGGTAAATTGGGTTGATTTGACTAATGGAACTAATGGCAGTCTCCATCGCAAAATGTTTGTTCCACTTCACTATAAACACGAACTCACAGAAAGGGCTTAAGTAGTTAGAGTCCTGAGCCGAACTGGTTGTTCCAGTTCACATATAGCTCCAGCTCCTCCTCGTTGACACTAGATCTCACTCGCTTCGTGGACTCGACCATGTCACCTACGTTGAGGGGTCTCACCTGGGAGCGGTTGTGAAGGTGGGAGGGAATAAGTTTTAAAGTTAGAATGCATTTCTCCCATGAAGTTGTGAGAAGATATTCTTCAGCAGAGCATTTAACAGGGTTTAACTATGCGTTTAGCAGTGGTGAAATTAATGAAAACAATCCATGATTCGATTGAATTTCTCAGAACTCGACGTCTTTAGAAAGATTGGTTTCTAACTCTCGAATGAATGACACCCCCAGTTTCAGTTGACAGCTGGTGGTTACCTCGTTAGGGTTTATGTGCTCTATGTCTGCTATAGAGCGGATGGGGGCGAGGGCAGCGTCTCTGCAGAGCGAGCTGATATCCGCACCTGAGTACCCTGAAACATGGGGTAACATGTGAGGCAAACATTGACTTAGTCGGTCATTTGACCTTACTTGACATTTGGCCAATGGCCATGGAGTAGAAATCCGGTATCAAGGACAGCTCCATGAATAAGATACCAGACGGTAACCACTCCCAGTTCCCACTCACTCACTGCCCTCCTCGCTTACCGTGAGTTAACTCAGCCACCTTCTTCACATCCTCCTCCGACAGGCAGTGCTTCACCTGACCCAGGAGTTTAGTCAGGATATCTACCCTGGCGGCGGCGTCAGGTAGCGGGATGTAGAGCCGCTTCACAAGCCGCCGTCTAGCCGCCTCGTCAATCTCTTGAGGGCGATTAGTGGCGCCCACAATGAGAAGCCGCTCCTCTGACTCACATGCCACGCCGTCCAGCTGAAATGAGAAGAGAGGACTGTGGGGTGTTACCACTTTACCAGGGTAACATGGGGTGTTAACATGGTAATATGAGGTTTTATCATGGTAACATGGGTGTTATCATGGTAACATGGGGTGTTATCATGGTAACATGAACCGTCATTACTTGGCGATTCTAGGAACCACTAGTTACCTGAATGAGGAACTCAGTTTTAATCCTTCGCGAACTCTCGTGTTCCGACTCTGATCTCTGTGACAACAAGGAGTCTATCTCGTCAATGAAGATTACAGCAGGCTGGTGACACCGGGCAACAGCAAACAGAGCCCGAACCAACTTCTCTCCTTCACCTGAACAGATCGTAAATACTAATAGTGCAGAATCAGGGACAACCATGGTGAGATACAGTTCATAACCACAGTGCAAAGTTAAGCAAGTGGACTACTTACTTCAATTTATGGTTCCATTATAGTCAAAGAGATGAACTTTTAATTTTCAACGTAGTACCAACCTATCCATTTGCTGGTAAGAGAAGAGGCTGAGATACTGAAGAAAGTAGACTTGGACTGTGATGCGATACATTTGCCGATGAGCGTTTTACCAGTACCTGTGAGTAGCTTTAGGTTAAGAGAAGCAAACTACAAACATTCTTGGCATGAACTTGAAGATTAACAATGAATTGCTGGATATTAGGGGTTGGTGGAGAGTTAACAGGCAACAGCAGGTAGATTGATATGGAGTATGGAGATGCAAAAAATAGTAAGCAAATATTAGATTCGAAAACAAACCATACCAATACCAATCATCAATACTCAATTTGTACTTGAAATGTAAATCTTTCTAATTTACCTGGAGGTCCAAACAACAGAACCCCCTTTGGGGGCCCTCTGAGTCCCGTGAATATGTCAGGTCGTAGCATGGGCCACACCACGATCTCCTTGATCGTCTTCTTAGCGAAATCCAGTCCCGAGATATCGTTCCAAGTAATCGTGAGTCCTGGGGTGGGATAGTGTCATGTTGTATGACGAAGGTAGTACTGTGGGTTCAGTGTTCACTGCATACAATTTAAATACAGTAAAGCATTAAAGTGCAGACTGCTAAGTAAAACTGACGACGGCTGCAGCATGTAGCTTAATTTTCACTTTTTAATCTTCTCTGCAGAATGCAGTTGCCCCTGAGAATCTCCATACAGTGGAGGATTAAATTGTATGAGTGGAAGCGCACAGTCTGGTAGGTTGGTGGTTATGTTATCAGCATTGACGTCACTTTACCGGGCACCATTTAACTTAATTTAAGGTCCTGCAGTTACGTGATGCAGAGGAAATTGGCAACCGAGTGGTTAAGCAGAGACAAACGAAATATTGGAATAAACGTGAGGAAAACATAACTTTCAGCCTTCGAAAGTTAAATAACCAGCTATACACTACAAAATACAGTTCGAAAGTTTCGAGTACTAACAACTAACCCTTATCCATTATTTCGTTCATGATGAGTTTAGCGAGTTTCTTATCCACTCCTTTCATCCTCTCATCCCCCTCCTCCTCTTCTTCTGACTCCTTCCCTCCGTTAGCTACTGGCGGCTTGTAACCCTGGAAAACCAATGGTGTTAAAGGCGTTGATATCAGTTGGAAATCATCCAAAATGGAATAAATAGAACATTTAAGTATTAGGTGAACTTTCAAATCGAGAAACTCTGAAGTTTGGTATAAACCGTTGCTTTTCTGATACCTTCGAGTGTGAATTCTTGCCCCCAAGAGATTTCTTGACAGACGGATCAATAGGTTTGCCCTGCTTAATGCAATCAGTCGCATATTTCTCAGTCGCTGACTGGAATGGGTTCTGCGGTTTGCTCTCTGCACTGTTCTGCTCATCATTCCTCATTGCATCTAACCGACTGTTGGTGCTTTTACCCGGGTAAATCCGGTTCTTCAGCCGGTCCGGTAGACGGGATTTGTTACCGAACTGGGGAACCTCACGGGGCTTCCTCTCACACCCATTGCTGCTAATCATGGGATTATCAGGGGTGGTGTTCCTTAAGACACCATGCCCTGTTTCCATAGCAACGTCAGGGGGAGGAGGAACGTGATCACGAGTTGTCATGGCAACACTTCCTCGGTATCCCTTATCCTCGTGGGAACGAGGTGGGGAGGTGCGAGGACGCTTGTTGGAAACTGAGTTGTGGTGCTCGTTTGAGGGCATTCCTGTCAAACCTGTAGAACAAGTATACTGGTGAATCATTATAGTTAGTCGGATAACTTGAGAAAGTGGGAAGATCATTGAATTGTGAAAGACAGAAAGAAGTCTGTTGATGCTCACAGCTCTGCTTGAAAGTGGTAGTGATGCACTGTGCAGACAATCTATCTAAATGCTATTTGGTTGCTATCCTTTTAAATTGTGAGCAATATTGTTAAATTCTTGGCAATTGATACTAAACAAAATTGAACATAAACGCCAGTAAGTAGCTAGTTAAGAATGGTTGGAAGTTCGCACCGAACGGGGTATTTGCATGACTCTTAGCTAAATACCAAGGGGGCTGTTCACACATTGCGTTAATATAGCTAGGGGTTAATATAGCTAGGGGTTATCAAATGTAGTTGATACGCTACAATTTATTGCTGCAAAATGCTAAAATAGAAAACTTGAATAAGATTGTGGTCAGTGGAAGACGGAAGTGGAGGGGGTTTGAAAAAACCGATAGTTGAAAATGACTAGATGTGAATTGTGAACAGTCTCTAAACATACTGATTGGTATATTTCTGTGTGAGTTGTATTCATCAAACTTATCATCATATCATTTATATTCAATAATATTTAACGTGTGACCACTTAAAACTTTGAAAAATTATATTTCTATAATTGTCTGCTTCAACAACTATTTAACTTCTGTAATAAAACACTGGAAATTTCCAAGTTATTGATTTAACTTTGTAAGTATGTGTTCTTACTCTGTATTTCTAATACCATATTAGGGCATAAAATCATTCTCATATAATAGAGAAATAATGGTAGCATTGTCGAAGTTCAAACAATTATAATACTTAAATTATACTTCGATGCAAAGTATTCGGTTTTTAAGATATATTCATTCATTCCGTGAACTTACAGTTTCTGCAATAAAATGAATGACAATTTTCCTTTTCATATCCGTGCTCATAAAATAATAAGTCAAATCATTATAAGGCAGAGACCACGGAATAATGCAAAAATTATCAGACTTTGTAAATTTTGGAAAAATCCATGACAACTTCCTTCTGTAAAATACCTAGTTGGTTGCTGTGCTTTGTGCAACATCTCTCTCCTGGTTGAGTAGCTCCCTGAATACCGGGTTATCCACGGAAAGAGAACATGTCCAACTGCTGGTGTCTAGATCTTCTCCTTCACCTTCCTTGCTGAACTCCAGACTCTCTTCCAGGAAGTTGTTTAGTCCTGCGGAGAAAAGATGGTAGGTGACAGCGTGCTTGTTCACGTACTGGCTCACGTACTGGTTCACAGGACTGGCTCACGTACTGGTTCACGGACTGGTTCACGTACTGGTTCACGGACTGGTTCACGTACTGGTTCACGGACTGGTTCACGTACTGATTCACGTACTGATTCACGTTCTGGTTCACGCATAGTGCTTCAATCGTTATCGGGAAAAATTTAGTGTGTGATATCAAGCAAATCAATTATATCACAGTCTTTGGATAATTTTCAACCCTCTCCCCCCATAATCCTGTTGACTGTGGTTGTACGTGTTCCAATATTAATACTTGTTGCGTAACCATTTGAAAACGCCCTCCCCCTAGAGTTGAGTACGTAATAATGTCAAAAGATTTAATATGTCAACGATTCCTTGATATGTCAACGATTCCTAATAGCTTTCAGAGTGCTTTATAGACTAGCTATAAGTGGATGTACATCATTAATTGCTGTATGCGTAGGCTGTCTTCAGGCCTCAATTAACGTGACCATATATTTTAAAGATGGTAAGATTTACGCATTTGATAATATGCCCTACGTCATGAATATCATTCAGAATCATCTTATTTAATGTTAAAGGATTTTATAAGAATGCCAAAAGGTTACAAATGCTTAAATATCTGGATGTTATATAAATATAATGCTATAATAAAAAGAAATAGTCAAGAACCTGTGTCCGAGGCATCATCAACTAGTTTGAAGTACCGTGAGGTGCAGTTAAACTGATCGTTGCTTATTGCTTCAAACATCCTGAAAAGATCTCGATAAAAGTGGAAATCTCATCAAGGAGATCGAACAGATAGGTTAATTCCTTAATTCAGAAACTGATTGACAAACTAAAACCCGTTGTAATATCATCCAAATACCTTGTTGAGTTTTAATTCGCGTTTATTTCGAGTAATGCAGTGTCAAGAGGTGTAAGAGTAAAGAGGTATCAAGAGTAAAGATGCGTCAAGAGTAAAGAGGTGTCAAGAGTAAAGAGGTGTCAAGAGTAAAGAGGTGTCAAGAGTAAAGAGGTGTCAAGAGTAAAGAGGTGTCAAGAGTAAAAAGGTGTCAATACTTCAATAGTGAAGAGGTATCAATAGTAATGAGGTGTCAAGAGTAAAGAGGTGTCAAGAGTAAAGCAGTGTCAAGAGTTAACTGTGAAGTGGTGTCAAGAGTACAGCAGTGTCAAGAGTTAACTGTGAAGTGGTGTCAAAAGTAAAGGAGTGTCAAGAGTGAAGTGGTGCCAAGAGTGAAGAGGTGTCAAAGGGTAAAGCAACTAGAAGAGTAAAGATGTGTCAAGAGTAAAGAGGAGTCAAGATTAAAGAGGTGTCAATAGTAAAACGGTGTCAAGAGTGAAGAAGTGTCAATAGTGACTTCAAATTTGACTATAAAGCACCCTGAAAGCAGAGATAAGAGTAAAGCAGTGATAAGAGTAAAGCAGTATCATGAGTAAAGAGGTGTCAAGATTGAAGCATTATTAAGAGTAAAGAGGTGTCAAGAGTAAAGCATAATTAAGAGTAAAGAGGTGTCAAGAGTAAAGAGGTGTCGAGAGTAAAGAGGTCTCAAGAGTAAAGAGGTGTCAAGAGTAAAGCATAATTAAGAGTAAAGAGGTGTCAAGAGTGTAGAGGTGTCAAAGGGTAAAGCAACTAGAAGAGTAAAGATGTGTCAAGAGTAAAGAGGAGTCAAGATTAAAGAGGTGTCAATAGTAAAACGGTGTCAAGAGTGAAGAAGTGTCAATAGTAAACGGAATCAACAACAAAGTGGCGTGGGGAGGAAAATATTGTTAAAGGAGAAATCAGTTCAAAACACTTAACTGGTACGGGGAAGATCAAAAGTAGAACATTCGGCGGCAAGCATGTTGGAGAAATTTTGTCCGGAGGATTCTCGCCGCTCATGCTCCAGACCAATTTACTCTTAAAAAGGAAGTCATCATAAACTGTGAACTAGCACACTAATTTTATTCTAAACCAATTTAACCCACACTCCCTGAAGCATAGAACCACCAACCTGACCTTACCCTTTATCCTGATCTGGATTGCCTGTTCTGCATCCAGTGTTCCATGTAGTCCTTGTAATCCATTCCTACCTATGAGATGGTGATGGGTGCTAACTGTTTACACTTTTTCAAAATTCTAATTCTTAAATATTCATCTGAAACATATTTTGTTATCATCAAAGCATCAAGGAACTTAAATCATAGCCTTAAGGCAAAATTTATGTATTTTCATCGAAACACGAAACTTCAACTTCCCATCTGGCCGCGCTTTTGTACGCGGGGAAATTCTAATCTACAATTTTAAGAGAATTTTTGCGCGTTTCAAAAATGCTGCGCAACATAGCCAATACGAAGCGCCGTACGTAAATGTAGAAAAACACATGTGCAAATGTGTGACCGGCAGATTTTCCAGCCAATAATCAATAATAGCAATCAGACCGACTCCTTTCCAGGATAAAACAGATATATTGACGGAGATGAGGAGAGTGACGGAAACAGAGATAGTGGGCATAGTTAATACAGTACAACTGTGCTGCACAGGGGGAGCCAAATGTTTTCGTCGTTTTTGTAGAATAAAGAAGGACGGCAAAGATAGGCCGGACAAAGTCAGATCAGCGAGTAGTGGTATTCAGTGCCTGATGCTGCTAAGATAAGAGTTATACCGATTCCAATGGTAAAGACGTTTTATGGTAAAAATGTTTTATTCAACTTTAACTCTTTAATCCCAGTAAAACAAATTCTAAATAATACATAGCAATTTATCCATGCACCTTACTCAAAATAGTTCACACTATGATCAAACTATTCCTTTGAATTCGAGAACAGTTTCAGGCCCCAAAAACCAAAATCATGAAAATGAAAAATCCCTCTTAACTCTTTAATAGGTAGTTGGAAGGTCACGCCAATGATTTGAAATATGCCAGATCTTTACCTTAAACGTCTTAATTAATCTTAAATCTTAACTTCTACAACACGACAATTAACAGTACCATGATCAAAGCATGAACAATTCAAACTGGTCGCTAAAGAATGAAAGATTCAAGGATTCAAGATATCATCAATGTCTGCAATGTCTATTCGAGTCATGGACGGTAAGTTGTTCTTACACCACATTCTAGCAGCTGCCTGGAGATGAGAACTTTTAGCTTGAACTTTTGTCAAAAGCTATCAATATATTTCAATGTCATAATTCAAAATTCATTAATTATACAGAATTCAGGACAGTTATAAGTATACCTATTCTGAATTGTTACGCTAGAACGTTGTAGTAAGAGCATCAACGAAACTAATCTTTTGAAGCTTTAAGCTTTTAAGGGGGCAGGGGGGGGGTCTTTGGGGTGTCGATGGCCAAAATGGAGTTTATGGCTAGAAATGATAGCTACCAGAAAAACTTTACGGAATGAAAAAATCTTGTTCCTAGCCTGAGTTATGCGATTTTGAAATTCGGAATTTGCCTGTAATTACAGTACGCGCGCAAACTTCAATCGCAATTTGCCGAAAATGATCTTGAAAATCTATCTTCTACATTTATTTGAAGAATCGTCCTGAAACTTTCCAGATATGTTCTAAGGATTAAAATGAAGAGATTTATCCAACGGATTTTCGATTTAGGCCTCAGAACCGAAAATATTTGATTTTGAATTTTCCCGGCCGGCAAAAATCCTCAAAATTTGGCTCCTTGAAAATTCAAAATCGAATATTTTCGGTTCTGAGGCCTAAATCAAAAATCCGTAGGACAAATCTCTTCATTTTAATCCTTAGAACATATCTGGAAAGTTTCAGGACGATTCTTCACAAAATGTAGGAGAAGATAGATTTTTAAGATCATTTCGGCAAATTGCGATTGAAGTTTGCGCGCGTACTGTAATTACAGGCAAATTCCGAATTTCAAAATCGCATAACTCAGGCTAGGAAGAAGATTTTTTCATTCCGTAAAGTTTTTCTGGTAGCTATGATGCTCCTCTATCATTTCTAGCCAAAAACTCCATTTTGGCCATCGACACCCCGAAGACCCCCCTGCCCCCTTAAGTTACTTCTCCGAGAACATTGGGATAGATAACAGCTGAACACGCTTCATAAATTAATTCACCCTCACCCAACACTTCATCACTAATTATGCATACACTTATCGCACTTTAGTAAAGTGTAAAGTTTACACTTACCACATCTGACTTGTCACCAGTCTGTCTAGCTATAGCACACTCAAACACACGTTAAACTGAAACACTTACCACATCTGACTTGTCGCCTGTCTGTCTAGCTAGAGCGATGAGGGCCGCCCCAGCATGGGCAGCCCCTACTCCCATAGCTAGAGTACGTCCCATGTAAACACATCCCGCATCCATTGCTTCTTGTAGCGAGGGGAGATAGGTCGTCAGATCAGACACCGCGCTCTGAATGGAGAAGATTATTATTCAGAACGTTCAATAATTTTAAAGACTACAATTAAATTGATTGAATATTTTTACCGCATCAAAAAATTCCAATCAGATCAAAAGTTGTGAACAACGAAATCGAAACAGCATTAACCAGAAATTAAACGTACGCGCGCGCAATTAATCTTCACGTGCAATTTCCCCCATTGCGCGCGCGTTGCCATGGGGCGTGACTACAAAAAACATACACGATCTGCGACTTTATAAGTAAGACTAGCAGGCCCGTTGGGCCTGCAAATTCACAGCTCACTCGGCGCTGCTACGCAGTACGCAGCACCTCGTTCACAAATTTTAACCGCTACAATTAAAATCAACCAAATACTTTTTACCGCATCAAAAAATTCCAACCACATCAAAAGTTATGAAGCTCCGAAATCAAAACAGCATTAAACCGAAATGAACGCGCGCGCAATTAATCTGCACGTGCAATTTCCCCCATTGCGCGCGCGTTGCCATGGGGCGTGACGTACAAAAAACATACAGAAAATGCGAAATCTTTTTTTAATTATAATTTGGTAAGTGTGTATGGATTTTGTGTCGGCGTGTGTGTGGATTATTGTGTCGGCATCATAGATTAGAATGGGAAAACCGTGTGTATGGACACTGTGTCGGCGTGTGTGTGGATTTTGTGTCGGCGTGTGTATGGGCCATTGTGTCGGCATCATAGATTAGAATGGGAAAACCGTGTATGGGCACTGTGTCGATGTGTGTATGGGTTTGTGTCGGCATGCACGTGCAGAGTGCGGAAAGTGCTTGCGTTGCTATGGTAACATGAGAAGTGTGTCAATTTCATTTCTTGCTTTGTTGATTTTGATACGCTACTCCACTGAACAAATTTGGTTCTGATTCGAATTTTTCGATGTGGTAAAAAGATTTTCATTAATTTGAACTGTATAGGACCTAAATTTGGGTAGGTCTCCCATATAAACGGGAGCCTTCATTATCTATGACAATGACGTCACTCAGAAAAATATAATTAAGCGCACCTAGCGCTTTAAGGACTAGGGTTAGGGTCAGGATTAGGGTCAAGATTTGTTAGGGTTAGGGTTAGGATTAAGGTTAGGGTTTTGGTTAGGGTTATGGTTAGGTTTAGGATACAGAGAAATTGACGTTTAGATCTGTGACGTCACTCAGAGCCGTTTATATGGGAGAGATACCTAAATTTGCGGGTGTGGTGCTGCGTGGCAGCGCCGAACGGGCCTGCTAGTTATAAGTAAGACTAGCATGCCCTGAGGCCCGTTATTAATTGGCCTGCTAATTAACACAGACCTCTCGAATTCAAATTCAATTAAAAAATTTTGCCGCATCAAAAAGTCCGATCCGTTCAAAAGTTAGAGATCGCATTGTAATCAAAACACTACTAACAGAAATGAGTGCGCAAGCAATTCTCCGTGCACGTGTGTTGTAGGGCTGTTGAAATCTAATAATCAAATTTCAAGTTTATAGCTTTATAGCTTCCTCCCGACATTACTGATTATTGGAGCTATGATTAGTTGAGTTTAAACTACCAGTCAATCCGCGAGTATAATGAGGTTGTCATAGTAACGCAGAGAGTCTTTATTGAAGTGTTATCTGTGAGGTAGAGTCAGTATGTAATAGTGTAATGTTACATAGTGACTCTACCTCACAATTAACTACACAAATATCACTATGACATGCTTTGAAGGACGTCTGTCTCACCACAACGAATCGGAGATGTTACTGTTCAGTAACATCTCCGATTCATTGTGGTGAGACAGACGTCCTCCAAAGCATTTCAAAGTGATATTTGTGTAGTTATTTGTCGCTCTACTAGAAGTCGTCTTATTTGTTCTCAAGAATGCCCACAATTGAACGAATTATAGGGTTTTGGCAGCTTTGAGATGACGAAGACGATCGCAGCAGAAGAAGAGCTAGGTGATTCAGCCCAAGTACAAACATCCTGGGGTGGGTTACTGCGGAGATAGTGTATGTCTATTACCCAACTACACTACAGGTTGTTTTGAGTCTCCTGTCTAAAAAGTAAATCTTTATTGCTGAGTTTATAGAGAAGCAAATGTTTGATTATCGTTTTGTAAGTGTCAAAAAGGTCCCTCATTTGATTAGTACATTAGTACCTCGAAATATTCCGAGGGAGTCATTAATGGGATTGTGACATGTAGAACTCCTACTTACGCTGCTTTTTGTGCGCGGTGTAATCATGCGCAGGCGCGCGGTTCACTGGCTGCCTATAACAGTGAGCCGCGCATATAATAGGAGTTCGACATGTCACTGTTACAATTCCTCAACTGCAGTGTTTGTCAGTTTGCCAGTTTGCTAGGACGAAAATATTACCAGCTTACCAGAGAACCAGGTTTCCAATGTTCAAGCTGGAACGGGGAAATTTGTTCGCAGGACACAAACCAGATTCAGGTGAAGTATTAGAAATAAAATTCTCGAATTAATTGGTAAGTCTTAGATAACAGATAACAAAAGTAGATATTTCAATCATATATAGATTTTTTTTCACTTTTTATTAATAATTAAATTGATACAAATAAGAGAAATCTTCCAACGCTTGTTTCATGTTTTGATAGAGATAAGAGGGTTAGAGGGTCTTCGTTTATCGTAGTTTATACTCTATTTCGTTGAAAATTGATATAGTGATATCTGAGTAGAAGTTTTGGCTCAACTTCAAAATTTAAAATTCATGCTTTCGCCACCTAGCTGATTGGCTGAAACTGATCTACACTTAGCACTGTCCCAGTCCAATGAATGGAACAAATCTTGTGCAAAAAGTCTGAGAGTCGTTATGATGACGGACAAAAGAAGATTATCGTCTTGATTAACTGATAAGCATCAAATTGATGATTTCTCATCAATTCCATACATGTTACTGTCACTTCCTTGCTGTTACCACGACCCTGCTATCTGTCAGCAGTATCAGCAAACCTTGTTCAATTTGAAGTTCCTCAGATGACTCTGGAAATTTGCCAAACGAAAACCGATTCATCCAAATAGAAAGGAAAATCTTCATCTCCAACAGGGCAAAATTCTTGCCCAGACACCTCCTTGGTCCTGCAATGAATGGAAGGAAAGTGAAGGGTACAATCTCTTTCTTGTCGAGGAATCGCGTTGGATCGAAAGTTTCAGGGTTTTTCCAGTATTTCGGGTGATGTTGAAGGGCTTGTTGACTCACTAATACCATGGCTCCCTTTGGGACCCTGTGTCCTAGAACTTCCAAATCCTGCTGTAGTTCTCTGCCTCCTGCTACCACAGGACCCCGGTGCCTTAGAATCTCATTCATCACAGCATCCAGATAAACCATGTCTTTTAGAGCAGCAATGATTTCCTCATCAGATGAATCTTGTGAGATACCTCGGCCAACCCAGATCTCATCGACCTCTTTCATCAGAGCAGCCTGTACTTCAGGATGTCTTGTTAGCTCAGCAAGGAGGAAGGATAGTGTCCTAGCCGTAGTCAGGCTCCCAGCTTCATACATCGTCACAAAGTCATCAAGACACGGTTCCATTTCAATTTCTCCATTTTGTTCGTTTGCCATGATTATCGTGTCCAGTGCATCTTTTCCTTTCCCGACATTTGGGTTTTGGATCCGTTCTAGGATAAGTTGGGTGCCCATTTCTCTGATTTGAATAAGCATTTGCTCTGCACTGGCTGCTCCCCCAAATCCAAGCATTTTAGCAGGGTAGGTCTTTTTCAGTGGGTTTAGCTCCTTGAGCTGGCCGATCCAGTAGTTAGCAAGTGCCATGTTCTTCAAGCCCAGACTTGTCAGCTTTTCTTCATCTTTGACGCCGAATCCTGCAAAACTGATAGCTTTGATGGTGTAAGCTGGAATGAGATTTCCGAAATCCACGACCCCCTTTCGTGTCTGCTCTGCCATCATATGAGCAGCAACTTGCTCCCCAATCCTGTAAAACTTGGACACGTGAGCTTGTAGTGTGGATACCCTGAATCCAGGATCCATGATGCGCTTCTTGCGCTCCCAATTCGCTCCACCCGGATCCGAGAGAATGCTGCGGTTACCCAGGAAGTTGGTGTTCCGTATTCTGTTGAGCTGGAAAATTCCCACTTTTGGCTTCCTGAAGACGGTGAGGTTTGTGAAGTAATCCCTGATTGCAGGGAGATGCCCCAGTGCCACAGTGGGCTGAATTGCTCGCCACACGATGTACAGATCACCGTACTGCTGCATGAGCTCCAGGATAACGTATCCCATGTGTCCCAGCGCTAACATCCGCCGTTTTAGGAGCGCCCCGTTCCCGTAGAGGAAATGATCTCGAGGAGGTCCTGGGAGATGGGAAAACTTCCTGAAAAGGGAATGTTTTGTCACAACTATGGTATGATAATACATATTTTCCTCTCATAATTTGCGAAAAAATCAAAAGCAGCTTTCAATTCCTCGTAAAAACTTTAATCAAAAGGAAATATCTTGTCACATGACAATATTTAAATAGAATTGCCCTGGTCGTCTACTGCTTCACATTTGATTGTTTATTGATACATTGATAGGAAACGTAAGGTTATTCTGACTTCTGTGATGTAATGGGGGAAGAAAAATTAAGAAAAAAGATGAGTTCTATAAGTGATTCACTCATCGGTGTTTTATCTTAAGAGTGAAATGTGAAATATTCACTTACCGGTGCAAAAGTGAAATGTGAACTATCCATCCTAAGACATATAGCAGAGAACTGCCAGCTAGAACCACGAGTAACAACATACTGAGAGTAACTGAAGGAACTAAAGAAGAGAGCAACAATCACACCTTTTCTGGAGAAATAGTAGGCAATACCAAAAGAAAAGAAATGAAATTTGATATTCTGCCTCAAGTCACGTATCCCAGTACATATTTTCTAAATATAGCAATATAGTAGGTATGTGCACAAATCAAAAAGCTTCGAAGACTAGAAATATAATTTCATATCGATGACATTAATATATTGAAGATGTAAAATTACTCTCATATTTGATTGCAATCGGCTGATGGAACCAGGTTATGCGTGTCAAGATTAGTCAACGTGTATAAATCATATTATTATCATTTCAAGATGATTCATATAATATGGAGACATTCACAAAACGTAGGTTTTTGACGTCATCAAATCACCATTATGATCCATGAATTTGTGATGCCGTGATGGGTGTCTGCTTGATTATAAGTACCTCTTACACTAACACGACATCAAATTAACCATTTAACATGCAAATTTGTTACATGGCAACCCATCAGCGAAAACCATCTTAATGGTTTATAAGACTGGAGAAGAAATCACACAAGGGCAATATCAATTTTCAGTTCTTCAGTCGATGTTCCTCATCAAATATCATTTCCTATGAGGGTCTTATCATGTACAAAATATTACATGACGTGTAATATGATATTATTAATAATCAATCAAGAAATCAGACCGACGAATAAGGTGTGTAATAAGATTGAGAGAGATCAAAGCGGTTTGGTTCAGACAAATTCACTGTTTGGTATTACCTTTTTTCGGGTGTCGCAGCGCTGAGATTTCGATTATTTTATCATTTAACCGTTACCCTAACCAGTAGCCATCATGGCTAAACCTTATCCTAACCATAAACAGTTAATAGGGTGATGGTTAGGGTAGTGGTTAGAAATAGTGCTTCCACTTCTGTTTCCACATTTTGAAAATCGGTGCTCTTCCAGTCTGTCGGATTTTATGTGAGGAGGGAAGAGAGCTATTGTGAATTATAATACTGAAATGTTGGTGGGTAGACAGGTTTAAATCTTAAGATATCAAGAAATAAGAAACCTCTTTTTTACAAATGTCAAGACAGCAATCCCTGAGAATTGAGATTCATCTTACCGAGTACAGGCTACTGTAACTTGAGAATGATTTGAATGATGAAGCGTAACAATATAACTTATTATTGGCCAGTTGAATTAAGGTTCAAATAAAATGTTTATTATTACTAGCAGGCCCGTTGGGCCTGCTAGTAATTTATGAAAAAACTTTTTACCGCATCGAAAAATTCAAACCATAAACAAAGTTATGCGCTCCAGGATATTAGCAAGAAATGAAATTCACACTCTTAGCATTTATTAACCATAGCAACATGAGCACTTTCCGCCTGCAAATACACAGCACCTCTTTTTTGTGCAAAATCCACTAACCACCGCCTCACGCCACGCGTGAGAGGTGGCGACCCTCCATTGTGAGCGTTCCGTAGGGACCTACCTGGCTTGCACTACTAGTCTGACTAGTCCCCTTACCTGGGAAGCCAGGTGGTACTACTCTTTCGAGTAGCAAATGAGCGGGGGCGCCCCTCCGAAGATTGGTCCCTTTGGTAAGTTACCTCTAGGGCATTGTCCTTCTAAGCTTCTACTATCGAGTACTTGAATACCGTGGAGTCGATGTAAAGTTGTGTTGACATATTGTGTTGTTATAAGAGAAAAAATGAAACCATCTGTGCAAAAATTATTTACAAAGGTTTTATTGTTGGAATGTGATCTAATGGGTCCCATGAAGGTCTCCAAAGAGTGTTAAGGTGCTACCTTGAAGGGAAAAGTCAGGAGGGCCACGCCCTTTTCGACCGTGGAAATTTTGAGGGAAAAAATGAAAATTCAGTTTTTATAATATGATATATGACATGTGGGTACCCTAAACCTATGTTTTTTGGGACGGGGAATCGATTCCAAACACTTTCAAAGTCGTATCTAACTTCCTTGACCCAAAACCGGCCACGCCCATCCTTGCGCAAGGCATTTTTGAGGTCTAAAAGCTATTTTTCAGATTAATGCGATATATGGCATGTAGGTACTCTAAACCCATGTTTTTTGGGACGAGAAATCGATTCCGCACATTATTAAAGTCGTATCTACCTTCCTTGCCCCAAAACCGGCCACGCCCACTTTTTGTGTAGGGGATTTTTCGACCGCCACAAAGGTATTTTTCAGTGAAGTGCGATGTATGGCATGTAGGTACTCTACACCCATGTTTTTTGGGACGAGAAATCGATTCCACACGTATTATAAAAGTCGTATCTACCTTCCTTGACTCAAAACCGGCCACGCCCATTTTTACGCAAGGCATTTTTGAGGTAGAAAAGCTATTTTTCAGATTAATGCGATATATGGCATGTATGCACTCCAAACCCATGCTTTTTGGGACGAGAAATTGATTCCACACGTCATTATCAAAGCCGTGTCGACCTTCCTTGACCCAATACCAGTCACGCCCACTTTTTGCGTATTTGTTGGGAGATAATCCTCTTATCTGTGGTCATTGGGGTCTATTACCCAATGGTCGATATTCTGATGTTAATATACATTATACAATCACTATGTCTCTGAGCTATCTGTCCGCTGCTGCACAGGCTTTTGCATTTGCACTTGCTTTCGCCTAATGTGGTCGCCACCCCTCAGTCGATTGTGAAGGGTCTTGCCACGGCATCCAGCACCCACCAAGGTGCACACATACATAATGCATACATGGGGATAGACAGGACATGATGTGCAAGGGTGGAGGGTTCTTCTCCAGGGATAAACTGATAAAGCCAAAGGTTGAGCAGTTTGCCTAGGAGTGTTGGTTGTGCAGCAGAACCAGCAAACACTGAACCCACCCGAATTTGGCTCCATTCCAAGAAAGTGTTTTACCAGATAAAATGTTTGATCACCTAACCTCCTAACGTAAGCAAGCGGACGTCATATTTCCTTTCCCAGCGACCAAAAGTGATAAGTCACCCATTTAGGTAAGTATGTACTCTAAATCCAGGATAAATTGTAGAGATACATCCATTCTCTACCATCTTACCATTAAAAGATTTCCATACCATCACGGCATCACTGTGATATCTTGATATGGATGGTAATTAGATTTGTACATGTGGGGTACCAGAAAAGAGCAATTGTGAGGAACTCAATTCTCGGCTGACCAGGCTTCTGGCTGCTTTAACACACAATTTCAGAAATTCTACTACAACAGGAATTTTGCCAACGAAGTATTGAAAGTGATATTTCGCCGAGAAGATAGGGTTCCAGAGGTCGCTTGGCAATGGCTTCGTGACACTGGGATACAACGAACCTGCTCTGGGTTAAAGATATGGGCACGGCTGAAATGATAAGCAGGGGAAGAGAGAAAACCCACTGTGCTCAGGTTAACAGAATGGTCGAGCAGAAAACAAGAGGTTAGGTTTTAAGGTCAAGGGCATGTCGTGAAGAAGGGGGATCAAGTTGGATGCCTACAGGGATAGCTGACAAGGAAGTATTCAGACAAATACACTGCCATAGAAATCTTGAAGGGTAGCTGGGCATTGAATTGAATTTAACATTTAAAGTGGATGTCCATTTATCCTTTCTATCCGGGATGGAAAGGAGGAGTGAATGTCTGACATTTTATTGAATTGATCGACCCCAGTGAAAGACTGAGAGTGAGTGAGGATTGGTAAACTATTCACCTCAATAACAGCAGAGCCTCGATCTAGCAGAGCACACAACAAACAGAGAAGTGAAGAAAGTTATGACAGTAGCAGTGGGAAAGGAACTGGTCGGGCAGGAGCAGAAAAGCAGCTCAATAAATTTCATTCCTCGCTCCCAAGGGAGGAATAGGGATGCATTGCCCGTTTTGATAGGTTAAACATTAGTTGACTGCCGCGCCTCCTTGATTTCTGGGTTGGTTTTTGTTTCCAGAATTTTGTCTATCACCAGTAGAGGACGACCATAGCAGACCAATGGACTTTTATGTGGGAAGACAATCAACAAGTGTTACCTCGAATGACTAACCTAAACTACTGCAGCTAGTTCGACCAGATAATCAGATAATCAATAATCAATTCTGATAACATGTTTAAAGCTTTAAAGAGTACCAACATGCATCATATCTTATGTCACTGAGCAATATCTTTTAGACTGGTCGAAAATACCCTACACAAAAAGTGGCCGTGTGACCACAAACGGATCAATGAAGTTCAGTACGACTTTGATAATGTGTGGAATCGATTCTATTTCTTTATTCAAACACATGGGTTAGGGTACCTACATGATACATCCTAAATGTCGTATTTAACTGAAAAATAACTTTCTGGTGGGCCAAAAATCTCATACACAAAAAGTGGGTGTGGCTAGTATCGGGTCAAGGGAGGCCGAGACGACTTTAATAATGTGTGGAATCGATTTCTCGTCCCAAAAACATGGATTCAGAGCACCCACATGCCATACATCACACTTCACTGAAAAATACCTTTAAGCGGGCGAAAAATCCAATACGAAAAAATGGGCGTGGCCGGTTTTGATACGAGGTAGATACGACTTAAACAATGTGTGGAATCGATTTCTCGTCCCAAAAAACATGGGTGCAGAGCACCCACATGCCATACATCGCACTTCACTGAAAAATATCTTTGTGGCGGTCAAAAAATCCCATACGCAAAAAGTGGGCGTGGCCGGTTTTGGGGCAAGGAAGGTAGATACGACTTTAATAATGTGCGGAATCGATTTCTCGTCCCAAAAAACATGGGTTTAGAGCACCTACATGCCATATATCGCATTAATCTGAAAAACAGCTTTCAGACCTCAAAAATGCCTTGCGCAAAAATGGGCGTGGCCGGTCCCGGGTCAAGGAAGGTAGACACGACTCCGAAAGTGTTTGGAATCGATTCCCCGTCCCAAAAAACACAGGCTCAGGGCACCCACATGTCATATATCATATAAAAACTGAATTTTCATTTTTCCCTCAAAATTTCGCACGGTCGAAAAAGGGCGTGGCCCTCCTGACTTTTCCCTTCAAGGTAGCACCTTAACACTCTTTGGAGACCCTCATGGGACCCATTAGAACACATTCCAACAATAAAACCTTTGTAAACAATTTTTGCACAGATCGTGGCATTTTTTGCCGTTTTTTACCTTATAATTGTTGGTGTGTGAGAGTTTTAAGTTCTGTGTCGTCTTGGTAGTTCTCGTATAGAGATTGATTCCCGTTTAGGGTAGGATTCTCGTAAAGAGTTTGATTCCCGCTAGGGGTATATGACAGGATGAGTCCCGTCTGTGAGTTCGTTTAGGCTAGTGAACCCACAAAGACCAGAGTGAGTGAGGAATGATGTGACGAGCGCTTCGTTCGCAAATTTTAAAATTAATTGAATAACTTTTTACTGCATCAAAAAAATTCCAATCAGATCAAATGTTATGGAGCAACGTACTCAAAGCATCATTCAAAAGCAATGAATGCGCGCGCAATGCATCTGCTCGTGTAACCATATCCACGCGTGCGCATATATCAAAACTGCACGTGGGCGCCCCAAATGTGTCTCTGGAAGGACAAAAAACGTTGCGGACGTACAAAAAATAATAGTACAGAGAATGGCAAATTATATTAGAGATAGCAGTACAAAGAGCATACAAGATAACCTTGATAATAATGTCAATGACATAATAATATGGATTTATTCTTCATTATGAAAACAAAATAATCAATCATTGCGGATACGTAATTTATGAAAACAGTTCCTGGTCATCTTTAAATGAACAGGCAACTCATAATGCACAATACAAAGAAACAATTCAACCCCCACAATACCTGTAATTCACCCCTCGTCTCCTCCTCCTCCTTCTCCACATGACAATAACCCCCGAACCCTCGGCTCCCCTCCGCAAGACGTCTGATGTACTCCACCACTTGGGAGCCCGCGTCAGGGTCACGTGACAGGGCACGTGACATCTCAGACGACAACACGTCACACGTTCCCTCCCACACCGGTAGCACACACGCGTCACGGAACATGCCCGGCAACCCCGTGTCCTGAGATGACGTCATTATCAGGGTGTAAAGTTTTCTATTGATGACGTAATTATCAGATCGTTAAGTTCCACACTATGGTTACAATTTACAAGCAACAATGTGTACGAAAACCGCTCAAAAAGAATCGCAGAACCGGTGGAAAATCAACTCGAGCATCACCGTACCAGTTGAATAATTGGTGAGTTGAACTCCCTGCGGTTTAGAACGAGAGGATTGGAATTACAATTATTTTGTCTTGGATACATGAATCGGTGACCACGCGTTATTTGTTACGCAGAATATACAATCAAGAATGTGTACGAAAGTCACAACTGAACCGGCGAATCCATGCAGAATCCTAGCATTACCAGCTACCTCGTACCCATATAGCTTCAAAATTTCATTCCAGATATCCCCAGACTGCAGAAATGAGCATTATATGCTCATTTCTGCAGTTTGGGGAGATCCGGAATGAAATTTTGGAGCTATATAGGTATGAGGTAGCTGGTAATATATTATTTTACCTCCATGTACCCTGCGCCGCCGAAGGTTTCCAAGCCGTCTCTGATAGCCGATACTGCCACCAGAGCAGTGTGTATCTTGACTACAGCCGACAAGACCCGTGATACGTTGTGAAGTGGTGCGGGGTCCTTAAAGATGTGGGGTGTGACATTGTGACAATCACGATCAAAAAGTCAGAATTATTATTCATTTATGAAAACAGGAGTATTCTATTTATATGGTAAAAATCATAGCCAGGGTGAACTGGATAACTTGTTGAATATGAACGTGACGATGATCATTGATCAATGATATAACAAAACAGTAGGACCCCAATGAACTGCATCAACAGAGCAATGACCTTAGCACTGAGAATAAGAGTCAGATCCACACTTTGCACTGCCAGGGCCCGGTAAGCAGTTTCCAACTTCGCCAGAGAGACTTTGTGCAGGGGCAGTTGATTGAGCGGGGCACCAAACGCAGACCGGTTCTTAGCGAAGTTCTGCGCAAGGTAAGACACATGTCGGACATAGGAGGTTGCAGAGATAGCGTTATACAACCGTGTCACTTGGAGCAGAAAGCTAACGTCAACTCGCACGATCACCGATGATCAGATGGTTGGTCAACACGGTTTCACGACCCTCATGGGAAAGGTAATTAGCCACCGTTATTAGGCTTACTATTCCTATTCAATGAAAACTAGGTTGTTATCTAAATTTGATTGCTCCACACTTTATATGACTAACTTGGAGCATGGGGATGATGTTGGCGATCCCTTTCTCCGCCAGCAGAATTCCAGGCAGACCATTGAGTGTGAGCTCCGCAGTTGGAAGCTGCCTTGTTCCTAGCTTATCTTTCAGCCGTTCAACTTGAACAGTGCCGTCATACTCTTCAGAACCACACAGTCAATCATCTTATTCAATCCCCAATAGGTAAAATGTGTTTTAAATTCAACCCTATTTCCGCCTATTTTCATAATTAATTCATATTGTAAATATGTTTTTTTTATATATATATAATTTTAAACCTTTAGGTAGGTGCACGATACCATGTTTTTCAATCTGATTAACATAATCAAATCTTAGGTGCACGATTTTAATTGTAAATTTATAGTTTCATACCTTTAGGTAGGTGGACAAGAAAGAGAGCGAGCTGCCCCTCGTATCGGGCAAGAGCAAGCGACACATCGCAGTCAATAGCCGAGGTGTAGAACTTGTTTCCAAAGAGTCGTATGACACCATCCTCCCCCCGTATTGCTGTAGTCTCAGTGGAGGCAGTGACGTCAGATCCACCTGCTCTCTCTGTCATCCACTGACCTGGGGAAAGGTAATATTATGACTTCAATTAACCAGCATATTATATGTGCTAAGTCGCATAGATCTGTTATTCTTTTAGCCCTAGGCTGGCATCCTGGTCTGCTGGTTATGAATAGGGCGATTCATATTCTATCAATATTATGATGTTTAATAAGCTGGCCTTGATAAACCAACCACCAACTTCCTCTCCTTGATAATAAGTTCAAGATAATACTGACCGGAGGTCCAAAACCTGTCAGGTTCTTCAGATGTTAAGTTTGAAATTGCTGTAGAAATAACGTTTTTCCACTCTTTACTGCATATAGAACACCCATCTGAAAGTATTAGGACTAAGAATGATGACTGAACCAAGTCAAGCAGGAACAAATGAATTATGAATCATAGAATAATTAACAGATTAACGATCATTTAGGTGCACTCGTTTGATTAATGATAGTCTATTGTATACTATAGGTACCAATAAGGAATGAGGGATCCATATTATTATTATTATTGACAATACCTAACGCATAGTTTTTTGCATCAATAGATCGTTGTAAGACAAATATTATATCTCCCGATAATTAAATTGATACATTTTTGGCCAGAACTTTTCTAAGAAAGAAAGGGGATGCTAGATGCCTACCATTTTCACAGTTCTGATGTTTTTGCAGAATTTTTGTCAAGGTTGTTGCTGCCCCATCTGTCATAGCCAAAGGGCATGATACCATACCACTAACAGCACTGAATAGAATCAATTTGACAGTTTGCCAAACTTCCTTCAATTCCTGGAAGCAAACAATGTTCCATGAATGTTCAATGATTTAATCAACATTCAAAAAGGCAGAATATGTTTATAACAGCTAACTATGTGTAATGATAATAAAAAAGTAATTCTACTTATATTAATCTGATTAGTATTAATATAATTTGAATTTGTACCATTGAACTATGATGCCTGATGGCAACTAGCCCCTCCTCACTTGCTATATTGTGTAACTCTTTCCATGCAGTGCATGTATTAACCTCATCCACTCTCCCTCCCCAGCCATCTAACCTGTTGTAGGTATGAGGATCCATCAATTGAAATAATTAACCCCTAGCGTGTTACAATGATAGAGTAGGAATACTGAAACCATACAGGAATAAATGTGTTCACAGTACTATGTTTTCAAATAATTGTATAACTTTTTTGCTAACTGATCATGAGACATGATAATGATTATATTTCTGAAAGTACCTGTTCAATCTAGGAGGGGACTGTTCACATTCAATTGCAAGGTAATTCAATATTTTGTATGTAGATCCAAATCTATCTAGATCATTATTAATTATTTCATGAGACTCCCCTCTTTGTTGATAGATTGCAGAAAGAACTCTTGGCAGCACTGAATCATCTCTGAATGCATTTGTTGGGACCTGAAAGTGTAACAGCTCAGATCCTACTTACCTACATTAAACATCAATATGAATGAGGGTACAAGTAAGCAAAAATTCTGCACAATTTTGAATAAAGTTTTGAAAATGTAAAGTATGCCCTAGATTTCTTTCCCTACCCAGAAAGCTTATATTTTTATTGTCGTGGAACCTTGAAATATTCTCAATTCTCATACACTTCATCATAGATGCCCACCTGAGGAGGAGATATAGTATGGATTTGACACTTGCTAATAACACTGGTTGATTTCCAAGCCCATCTGATGAGGTACATTCTTCAGAAATACAATCCTTTAATCAATGTACTTAGTTATACCCATGGTATGCCATATAACCTGCTCCTCAATGTGAGAGAAACTTATTTCAGAGAAACAAATTTAATGAACAAGATTGAAAGGTATTAACCAATGATTTATTCCAATCATAAAGAAAACTTTCTTCAAGACATCCATCCGCAAGACTTTTCTCCAACTCCATACTTGAACACCAACATGATCCCTTTAGGTAATGTGGAGAGCAGTAGGATCTAAGTGAGTCACACCAAGATGAGTGGTGTACAGGGATCATCAGTCCAATGCCTACCTCAGCTTTCAGGGTACTTAAATTGCAAGAACTTTTTATGAGATAGGCTCAAAGCAGTCACCCCCTGGTTCCAGGGTATAGTACCGTCAAGTGGAGTGACCACCTGCCTAAATGAAACTGAAAATTGCTCTTTGCTCTTTTCTTTACTCTAAGCATCAAGAAAGTAAACAACACTCTTAGTGAAGGGAAGTAGAACAATTTAAACTCATCACAATGAGTAGTGGCCACCAACATGACATCAGTCATCATCAAAAACTTTCAACTTTACTGTTGCAGCATTGGAAGCACCCATCAACTTGAAACTATCAGTACTGAGTACACAGAGTGTGGAGACAGCACTTCATGTACTGAAATTAATTAATTAATTACTTCTAAATATACAAAAATTGTGTCACTATAAGATAATAATTGAAAGTTTCAGGCAAAAACAAGAACAAAAATGGTACCATTTCAAAAATTGCAAAAAGCCTCAAACCAAAATGTACCATTTCGAAAAGGTGCAAAAAGCATGAACAAATTTCGTATGATTTCAAAAATGTATGTGTGAAAAATCAGAAACGAAAATGTTGTCATTTGAAAATGATGTTAAATATCAACAACAAAAATCGTTCGACGGACGTTGCCCCGTCTATTTCTTCTGACTGGATGGCGAGGTTGCAAAGTGACGTCCAAATGTGGAACGTTGCGCCGCGCGCGAGGGTAGGGTAACATCCTATGAAAAATCGTTAACAACAAAAATCGTTAACAACAAAAATCGTTAACAACAAAAATCGTTAACAACAAAAATCGTTAATTTATGAAACGGGCTAAAATCTGAAACAAAAACGGTGTCACAATTTGAAAAACATTTGAAACTTCGAAATCATAAATGGTGCAGGTGCTTTTTCAAAAAGGAGACAAAAACTAAAACAAAATTGGTACCATTTGAAAAAGTGCCAAAAATGAAAAATAAGAAATAAAAAGTACCATATCAGAAAGGAGAGAAAATAGCCAAAAATCACGAATTCACAAAGGCGAACAATGAACAAGAAAAGGTATTATTTGGCACTTCATAAAGTGAAAAATTGGAAATATTTTGGTGCGTCTCCCATGTAAACGGGAGCCTTCATTATCTATGACAATGACGTCACTCAGAAAAATATAATTAAGCGCATCTAACGCTTTAAGTTTAAGCATTAAAGTTAGGGTTCTGGTTAAGGTCAGGATTTGTTAGGTTCAGTGTTAGGATTAAGGTTTGGGTTATGGTTAGGGCAATGGTTAGGTTTAGGATACAGAAAAATTGACGTTTAGATCTGTGACGTCACTCAGAGCCGTTTATATGGGAGACATACATATACCAATATTTTGACATTTGCACACAGCGAGAAAAAAATACAACATACAATCTCGTAGGATGTTACCTTCCCCTAACCAGGCTTGCCGCGCCGCGCACTGCGTGCGCGTAACCAGGGTCCTGGTTAGGGCAAGATTTTACCCTACCCTCACGCGCGGCGCAACGTTCCACATTTGGACGGTATGTGTCCCATATAACTCTGGCTGAGTGACGTCACAGACCTAAAGGTCAATTTTTCTGTATCCTAAACCTAACCATGACCCTAACCAAAACCTAACCTTAATCCTAACCTAACCCTAACAAATCCTGACCCTAATCGTGACCCTAACCCTAGTCCTTAAAGCGCTAGGTGCGCTTAACTATATTTTCCTGACTGACGTCATTATCATAGATAATGAAGAGCCAGGAGTTATATGGGACACTGGCCATTTGGACGTCACTTTGCAACCTCGCCATCCAGTCAGAAGAAATAGACGGGGCAACGTCCGTCGACATACAATCGCAATTTTAGTGCGCGGCGTGCCATGCCAAAGCTAAGTAGCAGTCATTATGGTGTTTCATGTACGCCAACATGTTTTTAAAAATTTTTCGTGTACCAGGTACGCCAACGTGTTTTCGCGTGCGCGCAACATCATCACTAAATAT
>WFMF01000858.1:0-33678 GCA_011033025.1 Beroe forskalii | reverse complement strand
TTTAATTTTTTTTGGGGGGGTTTAAAAAAATTTTTTTTGGGTTGGGGTTTTGTCGGGGCACCATTTCGGGGTTTAACCATTTTTTGAGGGGGTTTAATTTAAACCGGGGGGCAATTTGTTCACATTCCGGGAAAACCCAAACCAAAAAGGGGGTGGGGTTTACACTGCATTAGAGGGGTAACACTGCAGATTGTCGCACATTACGAGGTAACTACTGTTAGAGGGATAACACTGCAGATTGTCGCACATTCCGAGGTAACTACTGTTAGAGGGGGGTAACACTGCAGATTGTCGCACATTCCGAGGTAACTACTGTTAGAGGGGGTAACACTGCAGATTGTCGCACATTCCGAGGTAACTACTGTTAGAGGGGGTAACACTGCAGATTGTCGCACATTCCGAGGTAACTACTGTTAGAGGGGTAACACTGCAGATTGTCGCACATTCCGAGGTAACTACTGTTAGAGGGGGTAACACTGCAGATTGTCGCACATTCCGAGGTAACTACTGTTAGAGGGGGTAACACTGCAGATTGTCGCACATTCCGAGGTAACTACTGTTAGAGGGGTAACACTGCAGATTGTCGCACATTCCGAGGTAACTACTGTTAGAGGGGGTAACACTGCAGATTGTCGCACATTCCGAGGTAACTACTGTTAGAGGGGGTAACACTGCAGATTGTCGCACATTCCGAGGTAACTACTGTTAGAGGGGGTAACACTGCAGATTGTCGCACATTCCGAGGTAACTACTGTTAGAGGGGTAACACTGCAGATTGTCGCACATTCCGAGGTAACTACTGTTAGAGGGGTAACACTGCAGATTGTCGCACATTCCGAGGTAACTACTGTTAGAGGGGGTAACACTGCAGATTGTCGCACATTCCCGAGGTAACTACTGTTAGAGGGGTAACACTGCAGATTGTCGCACATTCCGAGGTAACTACTGTTAGAGGGGTAACACTGCAGATTGTCGCACATTCCGAGGTAACTACTGTTAGAGGGGGTAACACTGCAGATTGTCGCACATTCCGAGGTAACTACTGTTAGAGGGGGTAACACTGCAGATTGTCGCACATTCCGAGGTAACTACTGTTACTGAGGGTCGCACATTCCGAGGTACACTGCAGATTGTCGCACATTCCGAGGTAACTACTGTTAGAGGGGGTAACACTGCAGATTGTCGCAGATTCTGTTAGAGGGGGTAACACTGCAGATTGTCGCACATTCCGAGGTAACTACTGTTAGAGGGGGTAACACTGCAGATTGTCGCACATTCCGAGGTAACTACTGTTAGAGGGGGTAACACTGCAGATTGTCGCACATTCCGAGGTAACTACTGTTAGAGGGGGTAACACTGCAGATTGTCGCACATTCCTGAGGTAACTACTGTTAGAGGGGGTAACACTGCAGATTGTCGCACATTCCGAGGTAACTACTGTTAGAGGGGGTAACACTGCAGATTGTCGCACATTCCGAGGTAACTACTGTTAGAGGGGGTAACACTGCAGATTGTCGCACATTCCGAGGTAACTACTGTTAGAGGGGGGTAACACTGCAGATTGTCGCACATTCCGAGGTAACTACTGTTAGAGGGGTAACACTGCAGATTGTCGCACATTCCGAGGTAACTACTGTTAGAGGGGTAACACTGCAGATTGTCGCACATTCCGAGGTAACTACTGTTAGAGGGGGTAACACTGCAGATTGTCGCACATTCCGAGGTAACTACTGTTAGAGGGGGTAACACTGCAGATTGTCGCACATTCCGAGGTAACTACTGTTAGAGGGGGTAACACTGCAGATTGTCGCACATTCCGAGGTAACTACTGTTAGAGGGGGTAACACTGCAGATTGTCGCACATTCCGAGGTAACTACTGTTAGAGGGGGTAACACTGCAGATTGTCGCACATTCCGAGGTAACTACTGTTAGAGGGGGTAACACTGCAGATTGTCGCACATTCCGAGGTAACTACTGTTAGAGGGGGGTAACACTGCAGATTGTCGCACATTCCGAGGTAACTACTGTTAGAGGGGTAACACTGCAGATTGTCGCACATTCCGAGGTAACTACTGTTAGAGGGGGTAACACTGCAGATTGTCGCACATTCCGAGGTAACTACTGTTAGAGGGGGTAACACTGCAGATTGTCGCACATTCCGAGGTAACTACTGTTAGAGGGGGTAACACTGCAGATTGTCGCACATTCCGAGGTAACTACTGTTAGAGGGGGTAACACTGCAGATTGTCGCACATTCCGAGGTAACTACTGTTAGAGGGGGTAACACTGCAGATTGTCACACATTCCGAGGTAACTACTGTTAGAGGGGGTAACATTGCAGATTGTCGCACATTCCGAGGTAACTACAGCTAGATAACTACTGCTAGGAGGAGGTAACATTCCGAGGTAACTACTGTTAGAGGGGTAACACTGCAGATTGTCACACATTCCGAGGTAACTACTGTTAGAGGGGGTAACACTGCAGATTGTCGCACATTCCGAGGTAACTACTGTTAGAGGGGGTAACACTGCAGATTGTCACACATTCCGAGGTAACTACTGCTAGAGGGGGGTAACACTGCAGATTGTCGCACATTCCGAGGTAACTACTGTTAGAGGGAGGTAACACTGCAGATTGTCGCACATTCCGAGGTAACTACTGTTAGAGGGGGTAACACTGCAGATTGTCGCACATTCCGAGGTAACTACTGTTAGATTCCGTAACACTGCAGATTGTCGCACAAGACGTCGCTTCCAGAGGTAACTACTGTTAGAGGGGTAACACTGCAGATTGTCGCACATTCCGAGGTAACTACTGTTAGAGGGGGTAACACTGCAGATTGTCGCACATTCCGAGGTAACTACTGTTAGAGGGGGTAACACTGCAGATTGTCGCACATTCCGAGGTAACACTGTTTGTCTTCCGAGGTAACTACTTTTGGGGGGGTAACACTTCAGATTGTCGCACATTCCGAGGTAACTACTGTTAGAGGGGGTAACACTGCAGATTGTCGCACATTCCGAGGTAACTACTGTTAGAGGGGGTAACACTGCAGATTGTCGCACATTCCGAGGTAACTACTGTTAGAGGGGGTAACACTGCAGATTGTCGGGGTAACACTGCATTCCGAGGTAACTACTGTTAGAGGGGTAACACTGCAGATTGTCGCACATTCCGAGGTAACTACTGTTAGAGGGGTAACACTGCAGATTTGAGCTGCAGATTGTCGCACATTCCGAGGTAACTACTGTTAGAGGGGTAACACTGCAGATTGTCGCACATTCCGAGGTAACTACTGTTAGAGGGGGTAACACTGCAGATTGTCGCACATTCCGAGGTAACTACTGTTAGAGGGGGTAACACTGCAGATTGTCGCACATTCCGAGGTAACTACTGTTAGAGGGGGTAACACTGCAGATTGTCGCACATTCCGAGGTAACTACTGTTAGAGGGGGTAACACTGCAGATTGTCGCACATTCCGAGGTAACTACTGTTAGAGGGGTAACACTGCAGATTGTCGCACATTCCGAGGTAACTACTGTTAGAGGGGTAACACTGCAGATTGTCGCACATTCCGAGGTAACTACTGTTAGAGGGGTAACACTGCAGATTGTCGCACATTCCGAGGTAACTACTGTTAGAGGGGGTAACACTGCAGATTGTCGCACATTCCGAGGTAACTACTGTTAGAGGGGGTAACACTGCAGATTGTCGCACATTCCGAGGTAACTACTGTTAGAGGGGGTAACACTGCAGATTGTCGCACATTCCGAGGTAACTACTGTTAGAGGGGGTAACACTGCAGATTGTCGCACATTCCGAGGTAACTACTGTTAGAGGGGTAACACTGCAGATTGTCGCACATTCCGAGGTAACTACTGTTAGAGGGGGTAACACTGCAGATTGTCGCACATTCCGAGGTAACTACTGTTAGAGGGGGTAACACTGCAGATTGTCGCACATTCCGAGGTAACTACTGTTAGAGGGGGTAACACTGCAGATTGTCGCACATTCGAGGTAACTACTGTTAGAGGGGGTAACACTGCAGATTGTCGCACATTCCGAGAGATCCTCCTCCAGATGCAACATGGCATGGTAAATGGCATTTACATGTTGCCATGGTGCTACCTAGCAACATGGCATCAGGCGTGGCATCAGATACTTTCTGTTGTCATGGTGCAACCTAGCAACATGGCGTGGTACCAGTTACTTTCTGTTGCCAGCAACATGGCATGGTGCTACTAGCAATATGGCATGGTACTTACTATTGCCATGGTGCTACCTAGCAACATGGCATGGTACCTAGCAACATGGCATGGTACCAGTTACTTTCTGTTGCCATAGTGCTACCTAGCAACATGGCATGGTACCAGTTACTTTCTGTTGCCATGGTGCTACCTAGCAACATGGCATGGTACCAGTTACTCTGTTTCATTTATGTTGTTGCCATGGTTCTGCCATATGGTACCAGTTACTTTATGTTGCCATGGTTCTGCCTAGCAACATGGCATGGTACCAGTTACTTTATGTTGCCATGGTGACCCTTTCTTTTGCAAGCATGGTGCTACATGGTAGTACAGATATCCCCCTTTCACACTTACGATTCGACCCTTCGTAGGTTGAGAAGGGTATTGCTCGACTTCGGAAGATTCTCCAGACTTCGGACGTCCCCGGATCTGACTCGTTGCGTCTGACCCTGACCTTAACACTGGCGCACGTGCTTCTACACGGAGTGCCTGACAACCAGTGGACACCCCTCGCGCACCACAGCAACGCTTCAGACACTCTGACAAAGAGGGGAAGAAACACGCCCACTCTCAAGAAGTACGAGACTGTGTTCTACCCGTGCAATAAGGTGGAGGAGGCCTTGCTTTCTCTTCTCATAAGCCAGGTGGGGTTCTATAGAAGTATAGAGTTGCAGTGCTGTATTAGGGGTGTGATTTCGGGGGATGTTAGGGCTCTCTCAGGCTCTCATGTGCTGTTTTTCATGTTGTCCATAGTGAATGAGGATATTCCTAATGGTATGCCTAAGCTTTGTAGCATGGCTCAAGGACCCGATCGAGGAGTGCTGTACGGACAAAAATGAAAGCATTTTAGTTCTAATTAAAGCATTTTAGGTCTAATTCTAAATATAGAATTCTATCTGAACTCATTTAAGAAGTAACAAACTACGCGGTGAATTCATTCTAGAAAATTTGCTAAATTAATAAGAATTATGATCTAACAAAAATGCACTATTTTACAACTTTGCACTTCGGACCAAAACTAAGGCCTGTCCAGCTAAGAATTTGTATATTTGACTTCTCAACCTCTCCATCATACTAGCGCTCCTGCAGGCTTTGCTGTACAAGGAAGGGTGTGTGAGTCTCCACTCCGAGGAGAATACGGAGTACGAGTTGACGAGGAAGCGCTGCCACGCCCTGCTCAACATGCTGGTCTCCCTGCTCGCTAAGTTCTCACAGTACCGGCCCCTAGCTGACACTATCGAGAAGTTCCTCAAGTTCAGCCACAGTGTAAGTACACCTCACTCTTCTTACATTTCATTGGATAGGACACAGTGTTAGTACCCCCTCACTCTTCTGACATTTCATTGGGTAGAAGATAACATTATTATATCTCCCTCTATATGCCATATGTTACAGAAATTTAAATGCAGCTTTGGGGGGCTATTGCAGGGCTATCTATAAGTTTATAGAACCTTCTGACGTTTTCATGCGGGTCTATAATGTATAGACACTTGCCTGATTGGGTCCATATTGGTTTAGACCCTCGCCCTACGGGCTCGGACCAAAACCTCGGGCAGTATCCCAAAATGGACCCGATAGGCGCGTGCCTATGTATTTTATAGGCCTGTTAATTTCTACTCCACAGATTCCATGTAATACATAACATTGTCGCAGGATGAGCACATTTGTAAGCAGTTCGGTCTGGCGCTGATATCCGCCCAACAGTACGCGAGAGGGGCTGCAGCTCTGGAGAAGTGTCACAGCGGCGACATACCTATATCACCTGTTTTAGCTAAAGTTAGTGACATACCTATATCACTGTTTTAGCTAAAGTTAGTGAAGCATTATACCTATATCACCTGTTTTAGCGCCAAAGTTAGTGGAGACATACCTATATCACTGTTTTAGCTAAAGTTAGTGGAGACATACCTATATACTGTTTTAGCTAAAGTTAGTGGCGACATACCTATCACTCGTTTTAGCTAAAGTTAGTGGAGTGTTAGTACCCCTCACTCTTCTGACATTTCATTGGGTAGGACATAGTGTTAGTACCCCTCACTCTTCTGACATTTCATTGGATAGGACATAGTGTTAGTACCCCTCACTCTTCTGACATTTCATTGGGTAGGACATAGTGTTAGCACCCCTCACTCTTCTGACATTTCATAGGACATAGTGTTAGCACCCCTCACTCTTCTGACATTTCATTGGGTGGGACATAGTACCCCTCACTCTTCTGTAGTGTTAGTACCCCTCACTCTTCTGACATTTCATTGGGATAGGACACAGTGT
Source organism: Beroe forskalii (assembly GCA_011033025.1). Classification (NCBI taxonomy): domain Eukaryota; kingdom Metazoa; phylum Ctenophora; class Nuda; order Beroida; family Beroidae; genus Beroe; species Beroe forskalii. The sequence goes on along the minus strand of WFMF01000858.1, from coordinate 27,157 downwards.
TAGTACCCTCACTCTTCTGACATTTCATTGGGATAGGACACAGTGTTAGTACCCTCACTCTTTCATTGGATAGGACACAGTGTTAGTACCCCTCACTCTTCTGACATTTCATTGGGTAGGACACAGTGTTAGTACCCCTCACTCTTCTGACCCCTAGGACACTCTTCTGACATTTCATTGGATAGGACACAGTGTTAGTACCCCTCACTCTTCTGACATTTCATTGGGTAGGACATAGTGTTAGCACCCCTCACTCTTCTGACATTTCGGAGCAGGACATAGTTTTAGTACCCCTCACTCTTCTGACATTTCATTGGATGTGACACAGTGTTAGTACCCCTCACTCTTCTGACATTTCATTGGGTAGGACACAGTGTTAGTACCCCTCACTCTTCTGACATTTCATTGGATAGGACATAGTGTTAGTACCCCTCACTCTTCTGACATTTCATTGGGTAGGACACAGTGTTAGTACCCCTCACTCTTCTGACATTTCATTTAGGACATAGTGTTGACATTTGACATTTCATTGGATAGGACACAGTGTTAGTACCCCTCACTCTTCTGACATTTCATTGGGTAGGACACAGTGTTAGTACCCCTCACTCTTCTGACATTTCATTGGATAGGACACAGTGTTAGTACCCCTCACTCTTCTGACATTTCATTGGGTAGGCACCTCACTCTTCTGACATTTCATTGGATAGGACATAGTGTTAGTACCCCTCACTCTTCTGACATTTCATTGGGTAGGACACAGTGTTAGTACCCCTCACTCTTCTGACATTTCATTGGGTAGGACACAGTGTTAGTACCCCTCACTCTTCTGACATTTCATTGGGTAGGACACAGTGTAAGTACCCTCACTCTTCTGACATTACATTGGATATGACATAGTGTTAGTACCCCTCACTCTTCTGACATTTCATTGGATAGGACACAGTGTTAGTACCCCTCACTCTTCTGACATTTCATTGGATAGGACACAGTGTTAGTACCCCTCACTCTTCTGACATTTCATTGGATAGGACACAGTGTAAGCACCCTTCACTCTTCTGACATTTCATTGGGTAGGAAATAGTGTTAGTACCCCTCACTCTCCTGACATTTCATTGGGTAGGACACAGTGTTATTACCCCTCACTCTTCTGACATTTCATTGGATAGGACATAGTGTAAGTACCCCTCACTCTTCTGACATTTCATTTGGGTTAGTACCCCTCACTCTTCTGGGACACAGTGTTAGTACCCCTCACTCTTCTGACATTTCATTGGGTAGGACACAGTGTTAGTACCCCTCACTCTTCTGACATTTCATTGGGTAGGACACAGTGTTAGTACCCCTCACTCTTCTGACATTTCATTGGGTAGGACATAGTGTTAGCACCCCTCACTCTTCTGACATTTCATAGGACATAGTGTTAGCACCCCTCACTCTTCTGACATTTCATTGGATAGGACACAGTGTTAGTACCCCTCACTCTTCTGACATTTCATTGGGTAGGACACAGTGTTAGTACCCCTCACTCTTCTGACATTTCATTGGATAGGACACAGTGTTAGTACCCCTCACTCTTCTGACATTTCATTGGGTAGGACACAGTGTTAGTACCCCTCACTCTTCTGACATTTCATTGGATAGGACACAGTGTGCTAGGCACCCCTCACTCTTCTGACATTTCATTGAGGACATAGTGTTAGTACCCCTCACTCTTCTGACATTTCATTGGATAGGACACAGTGTTAGTACCCCTCACTCTTCTGACATTTCATTGGGTAGGACACAGTGTAAGTACCCCTTACTCTTCTGACATTTCATTGGTAGGACACAGTGTTAGTACCCCTCACTCTTCTGACATTTCATTGGGTAGGACATAGTGTTAGTACCCCTCACTCTTCTGACATTTCATTGGATAGGACACAGTGTTAGTACCCCCCCTCACTCTTCTGACATTTCATTGGATAGGACACAGTGTAAGTACCCCTACTCTTCTGACATTTCATTGGTAGGACACAGTGTTAGTACCCCTCACTCTTCTGACATTTCATTGGATAGGACACAGTGTTAGTACCCCTCACTCTTCTGACATTTCATTGGGTAGGACACAGTGTTAGGACACATTGGGTAGGACACAGTGTTAGTACCCCTCACTCTTCTGACATTTCATTGGGTAGGACATAGTGTTAGTACCCCACTCTTCTGACATTTCATTTGGAGTAGGACATTTCATAGTGTTAGTACCCCTCACTCTTCTGACATTTCATTGGATAGGACACAGTGTTAGTACCCTCACTCTTCTGACATTTCATTGGATAGGACACAGTGTTAGTACCCTCACTCTTCTGACATTTCATTGGATAGGACACAGTGTTAGTACCCTCACTCTTCTGACATTTCATTGGATAGGACACAGTGTTAGTACCCCTGACATTTCATTGATAGGACTTGTTGTACCCCTCACTCTTTGACATTGGATAGGACACAGTGTTAGTACCCCTCACTCTTCTGACATTTCATTGGATAGGACACAGTGTTAGTACCCCTCACTCTTCTGGCATTTCATTGGATAGGACACAGTGTTAGTACACCTCACTTTTCTGACATTTCATTGGATAGGACATAGTGTTAGTACCCCTCACTCTTCTGACATTTCATTGGATAGGACATAGTGTAAGTACCCCTCACTCTTCTGACATTTCATTGGATAGGACATAGTGTTAGTACCCCTCACTCTTCTGACATTTCATTGGATAGGACACAGTGTTAGTACACCTCACTCTTCTGACATTGGATAGAAGATAACATTATATCTCCCTCAAGTTATTTATAAAATACATAGACACGGTGCGCGAAGGGATCTATTTCAGATAGAACCCGCGTAGCGGTTCATCTGGATAGAATACGAGTGCGCGCAGCGCACGAGTTTTCATTCTTGTGTAATCGAGACGAAGTCGAGGGATTACTACCTAAATAGACTCTGAGAGCACCGTGTCTATGTATTATAGATGAGTCCGGGTTATTGCATGAGAGTCTAAAAGCACAACTAATGGAATTTACTGGTTACACAATTGGCAGAACAAGCATTTCAGCTTTTCAAGAGATTCAGTGCTTTGATTGGTTGATTTGAAACTTTACAGAATTGAATTTAGGATGACAGGAGAAGGATGGTTCATGAACAGAAATAATTGTATGAATTAAGCAGGAGTATGTTTCAAAGAGCATTATCCTATTATCCTACGATTACAAAATGCAACAACAAAAACAATATCAATCAAAGAATCAATACAACAAAACAATGTCAACGAATAAGGGCATAACGATAATCTGCAGGAGCATGCAAAACAGGTAAATGGACTTTTTTTCGCCGTGTAAGCCGTAAAACAGAGCCAGAACGGCGAAACGAAACAGTAAATAAAGAAATAAGTGCAGAAACTGTGAGAGAATGAGAGACCGTTTGCTGAAACCAGTGGCACGTGCGCGCGCAACACGTGATCTTGATTTGGTACAGTAACAGTGGCACGTGTGCGAGTCACGTGGTACGGTAATTACATGTTTAGAGAGTTTCTCGCGGGAACGAAACATTTGGTATACATGTTGCTAGTAAGAGTGTGTGTTGTTTGTAAGAAGTACAATACACTGAAACTATGTGATAGACACAGTGAATGTATTTGATTGAGGGATTCTGCCAGCGTGTCTATCGCTCTATTTTTTATCCCCTCCCGCCGGCTAAATCCTCACGCAATAACCCGGACGAATCTATAAGTATATAGGCCTGTGGATTACTCATTGGATAGGACATAGTGTAAGCAGTAAGCACCCCTCACTCTTCTGACATTTCATTGGGTAGAAGATAACATTATATCTCCCTCTATATGCCATATGTTACGGCACTTCAAATGCAGCCTTGGGGGGCTATTGCAGGGTTATTTATAAGTTTATGGGCCTGTGGATTTCCCTTCCACTGATTCCATGTAAGAAACAACACTGTCGCAGGATGAGCACATATGTAAGCAGTTCGGTCTGGCTCTGATATCCGCCCTCCAGTACGCGAGAGGGGCAGCCGCTCTGGAGAAGTGTCACAGCGGCGACATTCCTATATTACTCGTTTTAGCTAAAGTTAGTGGCGACATACCTATATCACTCGTTTTAGCTAAAGTTAGTGGCGACATTCCTATATCACTCGTTTTAGCTAAAGTTAGTGGCGACATACCTATATCACTCGTTTTAGCTAAAGTTAGTGGCGACATACCTATATCACTCGTTTTAGCTAAAGTTAGTGGCGACATACCTATATCACTCGTTTTAGCTAAAGTTAGTGGCGACATTCCTATATCACTCGTTTTAGCTAAAGTTAGGGAAGACATACCTACATCACTCGTTAATGCTAAAGTTAGTGGCGACATACCTATATCACTCGTTTTAGCTAAAGTTAGTGGCGACATACCTATATCACTCGTTTTAGCTAAAGTTAGTGGCGACATACCATATCACTCATTTTAGCTAAAATTAGTGGGGAACATTCCAGAGAGCCGCCTCAGCCACCCCTCATACACTAATACCCTGCTCACCTAGACGCCCCAGAGAGCCGCCCTCAGCCACCCCTCTACACAATACCCTGCTCACCTAGACGCCCTGCAGAGAGCCGCCTCAGCCACCCCTCTATACACTAATACCCTGCTCACCTAGACGCCCTGCAGAGAGCCGCCTCAGCCACCCCTCTATACACTAATACCCTGCTCACCTAGACGCCCTGCAGAGAGCCGCCTCAGCCACCCCTCTATACACCAATACCCTGCTCACCTAGACGCCCTGCAGAGAGCCGCCTCAGCCACCCCTCTATACACTAATACCCTGCTCACCTAGACGCCCCAGAGAGCCGCCTCAGCCACCCCTCTATACACTAATACCCTGCTCACCTAGACGCCCTGCAGAGAGCCGCCTCAGCCACCCCTCTATACACTAATACCCTGCTCACCTAGACGCCCTGCAGAGAGCCGCCTCAGCCACCCCTCTATACACTAATACCCTGCTCACCTAGACGCCCTGCAGAGAGCCGCCTCAGCCACCCCTCTATACACTAATACCCTGCTCACCTAGACGCCCTGCAGAGAGCCGCCTCAGCCACCCCTCTATACACTAATACCCTGCTCACCTAGACGCCCTGCAGAGAGCCGCCTCAGCCACCCCTCTATACACTAATACCCTGCTCACCTAGACGCCCTGCAGAGAGCCGCCTCAGCCACCCCTCTGTACAGCAGGATTCTGCTCTTCATGAATTGAGTGGCTGGAGTCAGAGCAGCTAAGCACTCGGCACACAAGTCAATGGCGTCTTGGTACCTCTGCAGGTGCCTGATGTATACCTGAGTGTAGTTAGCACTGTTACTAGGCAGCATTGTTACTAGGCACCGGGAAGTGGTAGTTAGCACTGTTACTAGGCAGCATTGTTACTAGGCAGCATTGTTACTAGGCAGCATTGTTACTAGGCACCGGGAAGTGGTAGTTAGCATTGTTACTAGGCACCGGGAAGTGGTAGTTAGCATTTTTACTAGGCAATTGTCAGCGTCGGACTGTGTCTATTGTGTGATCATCAGCACAGCTCTTACTTATTTTTAAGAATTTGTTACCAACAATTTCCAGAAATGAAGAGATTTGAGATAGAAATGTCTGAGTTTTGCACTAACTTTAGCTTAAACGAGTGATATTGGTGTGTCGCCACTAACTTTAGCTTTAACGTGTGATATAGGTATGTCGCCACTAACTTTAGCTAAAACGAGTGATATAGGTATGTCGCCACTAACTTTAGCTAAAACGAGTGATATAGGTAAGTCGCCACTAACTTTAGCTAAAACGAGTGATATAGGTATGTCGCCACTAACTTTAGCTAAAACGAGTGATGTAGGTATGTCGCCACTAACTTTAGCTAAAACGAGTGATATAGGTATGTCGCCACTAACTTTAGCTAAAACGAGTGATATAGGTATGTTGCCACTAACTTTAGCTACAACGAGTGATGTAGGTATGTCACCACTAACTTTAGCTAAAACGAGTGATGTAGGTATGTCGCCACTAACTTTAGCTAAAACGAGTGATATAGGTATGTCGCCACTAACTTTAGCTAAAACGAGTGATATAGTTATGTCTCCACTAACTTTAGCTAAAACGAGTGATATGGGAATGTCGCCACTAACTTTAGCTAAAACGAGTGATATAGGTATGTCGCCACTAACTTTAGCTAAAACAAGTGATATAGGTATGTCGCCACTAACTTTAGCTAAAACGAGTGATATAGGTATGTCGCCACTAACTTTAGCTAAAACGAGTGATATAGGTATGTCGCCACTAACTTTAGCTAAAACGAGTGATATAGGAATGTCGCCACTAACTTTAGCTAAAACGAGTGATATGGGAATGTCGCCACTAACTTTAGCTAAAACGAGTGATGTAGGTATGTCGCCACTAACTTTAGCTAAAACGAGTGGTATAGGTATGTCGCCACTAACTTTAGCTAAAACGAGTGATATAGGTATGTCGCCACTAACTTTAGCTAAAACGAGTGATATAGGTATGTCGCCACTAACTTTAGCTAAAACGAGTGATATAGGAATGTCGCCACTAACTTTAGCTAAAACGAGTGATATAGGTATGTCGCCACTAACTTTAGCTAAAACGAGTGATATAGCTTAGAGAGCAAGTTAAAACGTTTAAATGATACGATAAACTTTAAATCAGGAGCTTTCGAAAATCATGTGATTATCGTCGTCAGCTGAAGATGGAAGGTGAGAGGATGCTTATAAATGAAATGAGTGGTGTCAGGGAGTGGGGGATGGGTGGTGGGTGTGAGTGATCAGGTGACGGGATAATCAAATACAATATCACTAATAACATAAACAAGAAAAGTGGTGTCAGTAGTTAGGGAAGAGGATTCCTGAGTCAGTAGGTCTGAAGGTTGAGGAGATCTTGGGGAGGATGGGGTTCCACAAGGTGCTGCACTTTGGAGCGCTGTCTGTTCTGTTCATAGATGGTTTCCTAGTGGCTATGGCAGCCTGTTCTGTCAGGTCTAGGTGGGAGCGGGAGGGGAGGGATTTGAGGATGTGGATGTTGTTCCAGGCAATGTTGTGTCCGGTGGTGAGGGAGTGATGAGCTGGAGCAGATTTCACTCTGTCTGTAGTGTCGTCAACTGCGTTATTCAGTCTGTAGCATCTCTCGTGTTCTTTCATTCTGTCGAGGAGGGGCGGTAGGTCTGTCCGTTGTACTTGGCGGGGCAGTCGAGGCAGCTGATCTCGTAGATGGTGTTGGGAGTCTGGGAGGAGGGAGGAGTAGTCTTAGTCTTGGTGAGGAGGTTCCGGAGGGAGGTGTTGGAGAAGGTGACGTCGATGTCGTGGTCGTTGAGGATCTTCTTGATGGGTTTGGAGAGGGAGGGATGGAAGGGAGGAAGGTCTTCAAGGAGGGTCGTGGTTTGATGTCTCTGTTGAAGGCAGCGAGAGATTGGTGGGTGGAGGATTGTTGAACTTCTGGGAGACCTCTGTCATGATGGAGGAGATGCGGGAGGGAGGGAATCCGTTCTGTAGGAGGGTGTGTCGTACTGTCTGAAGTTCCGCGTCGAGGTGTTGAGGAGAGCAGAGGTTGTGGGCCCGTCTGGTGAGGGATCTGATGACACTGTCCTTGGAGGAAGTCGTTGTGCAGGAGTCGTAGCGGTGTAGAGGTTGGTGTGGGTGGGTTTCCTGTAGACCGATGTGGACTTGTCGGGATGGATGAGGACGTCAAGGAGAAGGGGATGGTTCCGTCATAACTTTAGCTAGAGAGGGGTGTTCCAGGGTGAAGGTGAGGTCGTCCGTCAGGGAGTTGATGAAGTTGAGGAAGGAGTCTGCGTGTTGTCTGTCCCTGAAGGAGCCAAGGCCGTCGTCAACGAAGTGGCAGTAGGAGTTGGGAGGGTCAGAAGAGGTGGAGAGGGCGAGGTCTTCGACTTCTGCTACCCGGATCTCTACATAGCTGCACCGTGAGGGGGAGCCCATGGGTCCACCAACATCCTGCGAGTAGAAGGAGCCGTTGAACTCGAGGTAGGAGTTGTCAAGGCAGAAGGAGATGAGAGTGATATAGGTATGTCGCCACTAACTTTAGCTAAAACGAGTGATATGGGAATGTCGCCACTAACTTTAGCTAAAACGAGTGATGTAGGTATGTCGCCACTAACTTTAGCTAAAACGAGTGATATGGGAATGTCGCCACTAACTTTAGCTAAAACGAGTGATGTAGGTATGTCGCACCAGGTTCTGATGATTCGGGCACCATACCGTCTAAATCAGAACATCGGTGAGATTCCCTGGAACGGAGCTTCGTTGCTGCTCCCGAGGCCGTAGTCTGTAGGATTAGCTTGCTAATACTACAGCGATGGTGCGTTAAGACCAAGAAGCAACAAGTAGGCTGCCAACTTATGCTCTTGGAGTATAAGAACAATGTGCAACCTAACAGACTAGCGCTGTATCAGCCATTAGTCTTTTCTCTTAAAGTCAATAGTTCTTTGTGCTTTCAGCCGGATGAGAACTAAAAATCCTCCAGATCTACCAGTGAGGTCCCAATCTGTCACACTAAATTCAAGTGATATGGGGAATTTTGTTCAGCAGTTTGAAGTAGGGCTTCTTTGCCCTGCGGAAGCTCTGCCAAAATTTTAAATTTCACTACTCAAAAACATAGAATAAATTGAATCTGTACAATCCTCTACGAATCATTATAACTTAAATTTGATTGTAGAAAACAGTATTGTCAAGTTAAACACAGAAATATACAAATAACTAGTACAAATATGCATAAGAATATAATTAATTAATCAAGAAATAATTAATTAATTAACCTTAATTAGTTTAAATGATATACAAGTATATTTACAAAATAAATAAAAAAAAAAATAAATAATACTGTATCAGATTACTAATCCTCTAAAAGCAATCTCTTACTTAGTTAAATATTGAGTTAAAATTAGAAGAAACAGCTTTAAAAAGAGCATTAACTCTCAAGACTGAAAGACGCTGGAACATGAATAACTATAAAAATGAAAAAATACAATCAACACAAGAAATAATTGATTGGAAATTAAAAATGTGATAAAATTGACCCAAACCCAATTTCAGACAAAATTAGTCCTTTCTCAATCTTAAACAAAACATACAAAATCAACATTGAAAACAGGGACAGTATACAAATGAAAGAATGTGAATCAAACCTTCTAATCTTCACAGATGGGTCAAAAAAATGAAAAAGGCAACACAGGAATCGGTATAACATTCAGTGAAGAAGAAATAAATGAGGTAGCAGAACCACTCCCAACACACACCAGCATTTACCAAGCAGAAGCAATTGCCATGTGGAAAGCTAGCGAAATCATACGAAACAAAAACTTAAGTAATTTAAATATCGAATTCTACTCAGATTCACAAGCAGTACTTAAGTCTCTAATGAACAAACATACAAAAAATGAATTAATAAAATGTGCCATAACTCACTTAATGAGCTGGGAGGAAATAACACAGTCAATCTCAACTGGATACCTGGCCACGAAGGTCATGAAGGAAATGAAATAGCTGACTACCTTGCCAAGAAAGGTTCCCTAAAACAAGTATCAAATCTGCTATATAATAAAGCACCATTCACAACATTTATTAATATCATTAACAAACACTACCATAGATCAATAGAAAACAGATTTATATATAGTGATATAAGCTGTGAGGCTAAGATACTTACATCTGGTTTAGTTAAAGCTTATAAATACAGGACAAATAAAATGACAAACAAAATCTTAACACTAAACTATGAGAAAATAAGTACTTTAATTAAAATATCATCCAATCATAACAACCTAAACTATCACATGACAAAAACAAAACAGAGTTATAATGAACACTGTGAATACTGTACAGAAGTAATGAAATACGTTGACTACAACTGGGAAGAGAACTGCCTAGAAACAGCGCATCATATACTGTGTAAATGCTCTTTTTTCAGCAATAAAAGAAAAGAAATATTCAACAAATACCAATTTGATAGCATTGACGATCTGCAAAGTAGTCATCTAATCAACAAAATGATAAAAATTTTTCAACAACACCAATATTTTTGAAAGAAAGCCACAAATAACAAAAAGAAGCCTTTCCCCCAACAGAACACTATCTCACAAAACTAACAAACGTAGAAGCACACCTACACAAGGTAATAATAATAAAAGACGACGATACACCAGCTGATTCAAGAAAATAATGGAAGGAGAGCAGGAGGGTCCTGACATTTCGATAATCACCACTCAAAAAATGAAATCCGTACCACTTTTTAAATACACTTATGTTACTGAAGGCAACCCAGCTCACGCCTTCAAAACTACACTTACCTTTATGACTTTTGACCGACCCATGGCAATGTGGACAGAGAGTAAATCTATTTTTCTGTGCTTTGGACAGAGATATAGTTGACTCAAACTGTAGTGTGCAGCAGTAAAGGCGGCTTGTCTGGCCTAACACCCGGACCCCCATTGCTCAGTGAAGTTCACCAAGCCAATGTCACTGAAATGCTGTTCCCAATAAACAGCCAGATAAAGCCAGAGCACCCAGTGGGTACCAGTGGCAACTTGCCGTCGCTATAAGTGGTGTCCCGTGGCCCCGTGCTGGCAGTTAAAGGTGTACTGTCCTTCAGTTTGGGAACCTACAATACAATACAATACAATAGGTATGTCGCCACTAACTTTAGCTAAAACGAGTGATATGGGAATGTCGCCACTAACTTTAGCTAAAACGAGTGATATAGGTATGTCGTCACTAACTTTAGCTCAAACGAGTGATATAGGTATGTCGCCACTAACTTTAGCTAAAACGAGTGATATAGGTATGTCGCCACTAACTTTAGCTAAAACTGAGTGATATGGGTATGTCGCCACTAACTTTAGCTAAAACGAGTGATAAGGTATGTCGCCACTAACTTTAGCTAAAACAGTGATATAGGTATGTCTCCTGCTTTAAGCTAAAACAGGTGATATGTATGTCGCCACTAACTTTAGCTAAAACAGGTGATATAGGTATGTCGCCACTAACTTTAGCTAAAACAGTGATATAGGTATGTCGCCACTAACTTTAAGCTAAAACAGTGATATAGGTATGTCGCCACTAACTTTAGCTAAAACGAGTGATATAGGTATGTCGCCACTAACTTTAGCTAAAACGAGTGATATAGGTATGTCACCACTAACTTTAGCTAAAACGAGTGATATAGCTAAAACGAGTGATATAGGTATGTCACCACTAACTTTAGCTAAAACGAGTGATATAGGTATGTCTCCACTAACTTTAGCTAAAACGAGTGATATAGGTATGTCGCCACTAACTTTAGCTAAAACAGGTGATATAGGTATGTCGCCACTAACTAGCTAAAACGAGTGATATAGGTATGTCGCCACTAACTTTAGCTAAAAAAACGAGTGATATAGGTATGTCGCCACTAACAGCTAAAGGTAGTGATATATCCCACTAACTTTGAAACAGGTGACTAGGAATGTCGCACTAACACAGCTAAAACGAGTGATATGGGTATGTCATACTAACTTTAGCTAAAACAGTGATATAGGTATGTCGCCACTAACTTTAGCTAAAACAGTGATCTGATATAGGTATGTCATATGCTTTAGCTAAAACTAATAGGTATGTCTAAAACAGGCTAAAACATGGGATATATGTCGCCACTAACTTTAGCTAAAACAGTGATATAGGTATGTCGCCACTAACTTTGGGTAAAAAAGGTGATATAGGTATGTCCCACTTTTCTGGCCGTGTGGAAATTTGAGAAGGCGTTCTCAGAACTCGCTACACCAACGCGATTCTCTAACTAACGTATTTAGATGTATCCTTATTAAGCCTCCCACATTCCAACGATATACCCATTAGCCGCCGCATATAACCCGCTGTAGCGTGTATGAATCTACACGTCCTTTATGAATTAACCGAGCCGAGGACTTTGAAACCCGTCCTTAAATAGCTGCTCTCGTGTTACCAATCAATCACTTTGATGTGCTGCTGTTGCTGCTGTGGCACTCGTTTAAAAGTTCTAAGTAGCGCGATCTTTAAGCGTGTACAGCGCTCCCTCTCGCATGCTGCAGTGATATTTCAAGTTGTGGTCGTTCTATCGAGGATTTGAAATATATCACTAATAGGTCACGCACAAAAAAAGGGGGGGTGGTTACGGGGAAAATTTGTCACTTTCGGCGGCTAATTCTCTTCTATCCTGAGCGTGCAAGTCGAAGGATCCGACAGGATGATCTTATATCCGCTTATCTGCAACACGAGGAATAGGCGGTTACGATGGCAGCACTGTTACAGTAAGATGATAAAGTTGAACCGCCTATTTTTCGCGCACGCGGGGTCTCCCATCTGTGATATTGTAACAAATGTTCCAGACTCGGGTTGATAATCATCAGTGTCAATGATTGGCGAGAGTGTAGGGCAACATTTAATGGTGATGTCACCGTTTATGTAAGTGGGCCACATCGGTTGCAAGGAAGCGTTACAGTATACACTAATGCAATACACTGACACTCCAATACATTATAGCTATACACTACAGTATACACTTTATTAATACAAGCTGGGCATGCATTAATAACTTTGTACAATACTCACTGTAAATACTTCCTGGTATTCATGTTGGAAACATTTTAGCATAGCAGCTGCTGCTTTACCTTTCTTACTGTATTTTCATGTGCGACAATATGATCCCCCTCTCAGTAGTTAAATATCAATCTTTCTAAAATAATTTCAAATGATAGTTTTAAATATTATGTTTATTATGTTTTCGAATAAAAATTTAATATTAGGAACCTCACTTTCCACACACCGCAGTTTACTGGGGAATGACGTGAGCCATGATAAAACAGTTATATTCCTTCCTCCTTTTATATTCGTTTCTAGATTCTCTCTGAGTGGCTGTACGAATTCGGCAGTGTATCGTGTTACATACCTGAGTCAGTGAAAAGATCCCATTGAGCCAATCCAAATTAGCGATTTTGTCGTAAATCTACTCAAGTAAAATATTTTCAAAAGTTGGAAAACGAATCTCTTCCATCCTTTTCACCGTTATTTTGTTTTTCACATTTCAGCTTAAATTTTTGTCGCTAAATATAGTGCTTAGTAAAAAATGGTGTGAATAACAGGGGTTAGTTAGAATGTGTGAATGTGATCCTTGAGTTTCTTAACTCTAGCGTGATGTCATTATCAAGGGTTAGCAAGGCCACGTGATGACGTCATACACCGTTAGATCATGTTTTCTTTAACTTGATCTTAACTTCTTAAGAAGAGTCTCAAAGAAGGAGGGGAGGGGTGAAGGAAGCTGGGAGAGGATGATGTTATACCTGCTCTGTGTGTATGTTACCTGAAACCACCTGCTCACACTACAGGTGTCCGGTATAAGGGATGCCTACCGCTTCTTCTTTTGTTTCATTCCCTCCCTCTTCATTTCCTCAGTGCTAACATTTCTTGTAACAGTGTACAGTGATTAAGTCGCATAATTGAACTTGAGTAGAATTCTCATTTTATCCGACAACTTTTACGACAAAACTTTTTAATTCACATAAAACACTCGCATTAAATTCTCATAATGCCACATCTATTCTTGTCTATACTGCAGCTGTTCTCCTTCGTGTATGTGAACCTTTGTCATTTCAAACGTATTAACCTGATTTATTTACTCATATTATGTTCTTAAGTTGTAATTAGCGAGAAAGCTTTTTATATTGTCACAGAATTGTGACGGATTCTAGCACTGTGTATTGTGTGCCAAATTTAGTGCTCTCAAGGTTACGATAATGATATTATATGCATAATAATCCTATTGTGATGCATTATCCCACAATGCATCATAACATTCATTCCCCGCAATCTTTACCAAGTTCTCAATGATGTAATATATTGATTCGTCGGCATTATCATGATATCATAGCTCTAAGGTCTAAGTCAGTGATGTTGAACCGCCAATTTCTGTACGTTGGGTTAAATTTTTAATTACTTAATTAGTAATAATCGAAGATGCAGCCCCTCGGGTACTAGGCTGGAAGTTTTCATGGTCCTTCGATGACGCCAGTCCGCCACCGCCGAGAGGGGTTTTTGTACAAGGGTATTGTTCAGAAAGCTCATTGATTTGGAATTTTTGTATATTTATGTTGCCGTGCATTCGAAAATTCAACTATAAAACATAAATTATTTCTGCTGTGATCTACTGATTTGTTGACCACTCAATGTGCTTTGTTTTGTGATCTTTGTGTTCCAATGAAGCATGTTACATGTGTACATTGTTGTTTATGTTATGTATCATGTACAGTGCTTATAGTATAATTGTTTCTCTTGTGCTTATCAATGGGATGGCCTCTCTTTGTTCATGATTCTGTGTGTATCCTGATTCGAGATTGATATTTGTATGTGTGTCTTCATTTGACACTTCTCTTTTCGGTAGAATTGCGACCTTGTGCGATGCGTTTGCTGATTGTGGTTGACATATGTGTCGTCATTTGTCGTCACTCCTCAAATTCCAAAGAACAGTCCATGACTGAAGTTTCTATTTTAGATACCAAGACTTTGATATAGTTATTTAAATACGAGGCCTTTTAAAGTATTGATATTCTGCCTTGTAGCAACAAACTTCAGGCTTCGGCAAATGTATTCTGTTAAAGGGTTGTTTAACTTGGTTCGCGAAATATAATATAGATGTATCCCCAATTTCATATAAATACATCATTTATCATTGGTTTCTCTATAACTGGCTCACTGGGTATATGCTTTAAAGAGGTACATGACAAGTTTGTCTTTCAACATTTACATGCTATAGTTCGTCTTGATATTATACGCATGTAAGTTTAGGTGAGACGTGAGTGACATGCATGTTTTCAAAATGCCATGACATACATTCTGAAATGTCCCCTTACCATCCGAAGAATTGTTGTTCAGTTTTGCGCACTTTTAGCACTTTATATGAGCACTTTTGGAGCTTTCTTGAAGTTTTCAGGAACAAATCTTTCGGAGTGATTATTATCATAGTTGGGACTTGAGCAGTTAATTTCTTAATACGTTTGATAGCATTGAAGTTTTGACTTGCAAATTGTAGACCACGCACGCAAGCTCAAATTAGGTATCAATATGATTTTTTGATTTATTGATCGAGAGCGTCACAGCTCTTGCTACCACTTCCAACCAAATGTCAATGCATGAAGTGCGTGCTTCCAGCTATCATTAGTAATTTCTCATATAATCCATGCCCGTAAATCAATTTGTCTCTGAGATTCATTTAAATTTGCAGTTTGTCATTTTTAGTGCCAGGTACGATAATTCGCTACCTTATGGAGGCAAAAGGACCCCATGTGCTGATTTCTAGAATATAACATTTATCATTTTTCTGAGTCACTATAGTCGTTGCGTTCAGTAGTCTTGCAAGCTGCAACATTTATCGTTTTATCTGTTGCTGCAGCATTTCACAAAATATCCAAATCATATAAGCATATTATGGAGATGACAGATATGTACTCTGACTGTATGTTTCTAGGTCATTTGTCAGTGCTTCAATTGAAAATGCCCCTGATGACCTATAATAACAACTTCGTCACTGAAAAATATGTTGATGCATGTCCCTAGGGCTTAGGCCCAAGAGTTGCTTAGTTATAGGCCCCGTATTGCCATTTCTAGGCCCCTTGTTGCTAGTTCTAGGCCCTTAGTTGCTAGTTCTAGGCCCCTGGTTGCCAGTTCAAGGCCTATAGTTGCTAGTTCTAGGCTCCTTGTTGCCAGTTCTAGTCCCTGGTTACCATTCCCAGGCCCCCTTGTTGCCCCTCTAATAACTGCCTCGTCAGGCATGGCCAAGGAGCACGGGGAGGAGGAGAAGGAGGGGGAGGAAGGAGTCCAGGTGGTTGTGAACCGCGAGGGCTTCCCCCTCTCCCTCCACCTGTGGAATGGAATGTGGAAACGTGCTGAGCAAAACCACCCCGACCGGAAAAAGATCTCGAACATCCGTAACTCTGACGTGTTTGAGAGTCTGCCCATGGCTGTGCCTCCCGTCCTCAAAGCAAGCCATGCTGTCTCCGACAAGCTGTACCTCATTCAGAAATACATCTCAGAGCTACAATACGATTACACTGGACTACAATTCTTTGAAATTAAGAAAAGCAGGCCGCTCGTGAGACTAATGGATGTGGCTAAATCCATTATTCGGGAATCTCTGCCCATCAAATGCTTGGAGGCTGTAATTCTTGCCCTGTACTTGACTAGCGATTTGTCCGCAATACAGCGCTTTCCCGTGTCCTTTAAAACGTGTTTCGAGGGTAACTCGTACAAGCACATCGTGCTGGGTATCTACTACAACGGTAAGTTCGGAGCCCTAGGTCTCAGTCGACGAGACACCCTCATGTACAAGGAACTGAAGTACGAGAGTCTACACGCACTGCTGAGGGAGTTCATCAACTGCTACCACTCGTGCTACCACTCGGTGGACCGGATTAAAGCTGGGACTCCCTGTTAACCACGATAAGCAGAGCATGGAGGTGATAATGTGGAAGTACATGTACGTGAAACCAGGCCGCATATCTGAGAAGGACTTCAGGCAGCAGTGTGACACGTACTCCCGGCAACTGAGGGGCTCCAACGCTCACCACCTCAAGTATGCGGCTCTCAGGGCTAAGGATACGATAAGGGATAGCAATAATACCAGCAATGGGGCATCAAAGGCTGTGGCAATAACTGATATGTCTGATTCAGACGCAAACTCCGTGAAGAATCAGAAATTAGCGAAGCGGAAATCTCGGTAAAGTTTCTATGAGGCCTCGCCGGGAATATGATATCAGAATGAATAAATATAGTTCAGTTTGTTTTCGTCTGTTTGAAGTAACAGAAGCTCGTATGACTCAGTTTCAAGTTAGCCTGGGTACATCGGGCTTTGGAGTGAGACATAGTGCCGTGTGGTCGTGAGATTAAAACCCCTTGCTGCACCGGATTGGTGTATGTCTCATTGTCTCAACAAAACACGGTACAGCGATTCTTTTTGTTACCAGCAGCAACACCAAGAGTAACATTCTACATTTTGTAAGTTATTATAGGATTGTATAATAGTATTATATTATCATGAAGTGCCGTCGCCCCATTCTGTGAGTTCTCATTCATTATTATTATAATTGTTATTATTATTCTTAGTTGTAATACAAACTTGGCTCTGTGTATTGTGAGGAACTTAATGGTGTGCAGCTTTAAATTTTAATGGGCGCTTCTCCTTTGTTATAGGATATATCATTTGGGATGTTTTAATGGATCGTGTTGTAATTTTGGAAAATAAATCAAATCTTTTCCAGGCGGTTATTTATAGGTTTGCCCTTTATATTGTATCTTCGGTATCCAGATTCATATTCCCCTTATATACTTGCTTTATGCATATTGAATGGTTTGCTGTATTTGAGTGTGGGTACTTTTGTGGGTTACAGAGTCTCCCCCTCTAAAAAATCGACATTAAACACTATTGTGGGGGAAAGTATTGTAAATTTTGTGTTCTCCATATTATAATTTTAGATTTTATCACTTTTCATTCAAAATAATATAACCATAATTATTCGTTAAGTTGTAGATGTTATAGTGATCAGCAATTTTATCTAATAACTATGTTAGTAATTACCTTCTTAGAATTGTATTTCGTATTTATAACTTTTTAGAGCGAATTATTAGCTTCCAGTTTTCAAATTTTATGTAGCCTTGTATAAAGCTAAAAGTTTCTGTATAAATCCAGATGTAAATAATACCCATATTTGTCATTGAGATTTGTCATTGAGATAGGGAAATTTCGTCATATTTCGATGCCTCGTTTGGGCATGTAAGACTATGACCTGAGGTCATTTTCAGTACAAACGTTCCAAACTAAGCATCGCAATGGACAGATTTGCCAGTCTCAGAATATCATTATTTTCTTGTTTCACTGCTTCTGGCCGCATTTATTGTTTTTATAAACTAACATTTCTATGTTTCTCTCTTTTCCGCTAATGGAATGTCTACAACCTTTGGCTTATGTCCGAAACCCGAATCGCCATTGTAATAATATCGCAATGATTGCTACTTGTTCTTAAAACTTTAAAATCCATTAGAAGATTCCTTGAACCGGTTTGAGTTTACCTTTAACCATTCATCCTTAAATAGTGCCCGAACTCTCATGTGAGGGGTAAGTCTCGAACGTGTACGTAGTTGTAATTAATAGCTTCGGAGGTAATAGAACTTTCCCAGTAATTTGTCTCAGCGGTTGAAATGTAGACCAAGAAGAGAATATGTAATATGAGTGCCCTTTCATAGAAATCGTCTGTAGTAGTAGTAGTGCGGGATCTAGTGAGTATACGGACACAATGGTTTAGTATGGGAGGCTAAATAAGGCAATATTATGAGCTCTGTTTACCAGCGTTAGGCCAGTTCTTTTGAAGAAGACATTCCTTGCTCCAGCTAGCCTTTCCTTGTAAAGTATTGGTTTCCTTTTTAACAACATATCCCCATCAACACCACTAAGTACAGGGTTTTAATCCACTCCAACTCTAGAGTATTTTGTCTTTACTGTCTGTTCACTTGGGTTATAAGATTTCATGGATAATAATATTTACCTTGGGCTTGAATGGATGAACTGTTGCTATGTTTTTATTTATGGTTGCCATGGTTGCTCAGATTGTTGTTATGTACACCTCTGTTTAAGGCGTGTCCATGCTATGTTTCCGATAACCTCTACTGAACATTGATACCTCTCTGGTACTTTTTACCCCGGAACATACCCCCCTTTCACCACAATGAACCCCTCCTTACCACCCCCCTGTGACCACCCCCTCTCCCCCTATGACCACCCCCTCTCTTCCTGTTAGCACCCCTCTTTCTCCCCCTTTCAGCACTCCAGCACCCCTCTTTCTCCCCCCATTTCAACACCCCCGTCGCTACTGTAGGTGATGGAGGAAGCTGGAGACGGGCAGCAGCCGCCCCAGCAGATGATTAACCTTGAGGACCTGAGTCCGGAGGAGCGGGAGGTGTACGAACTGAAGCAGCAACTACAGAACAAGCGGGAGGATGTCCGGGACGCTTCCCTCTTCGAGGAGGCGGAGAAGGCTCAGACACCCCCCGTCAACTTCGTCAAGATCAGGAGGAGACGAGATCTTAAGGGCCATCTCACTAAGGTAGTGTATATCTTCCTATCTTAGAGGAGAGCTATCTACTTTTCACTGCCACATTCAGCTGATTTTAATTCTTTCTATGTGGTGGTTTAACATTCTCTCCTTTATAATACAAACTAACCGCCACCCTTCATTTTGCCCTTCTTAGCCGCTAAATTCTCTCTCAATTCTCACCTCCTTCATTTTTTCTCATTTCGGGCGGCGCATCAGCTTGATCATAGAATACCTAGATCGTCTTGACAATGGAAATGGAAGGACCCATGGAGCAAGCTAACACGCCCCCCTCCCCCCGCGATGTTAAGCTTAAACCCCTCAACCCCTGCAGGTATACGCGATGGTAACCTCAAACCCCTCAACCCCTGCAGGTATACGCGATGGTAACCTTAAACCCCTCAAACCCTGCAGGTATAAGCGATGGTAACCCCAAACCCCTCAACCCCCCAGGTATACGCGATGGTAACCCCAAACCCCTCAACCCCTGCAGGTATACGCGATGGTAACATCAAACCCCTCAACCCCTGCAGGTATACGCGATGGTAACCTTAAACCCCTCAACCCCCCAGGTATACGCGATGGTAACCTTAAACCCCTCAACCCCTGCAGGTATACGCGATGGTAACATCAAACCCCTCAACCCCCCAGGTATACGCGATGGTAACCCCAAACCCCTCAACCCCTGCAGGTATACGCGATGGTAACCTTAAACCCCTCAAACCCTGCAGGTATAAGCGATGGTAACCCCAAACCCCCTCAAACCCCCAGGTATACGCGATGGTAACCTCAAACCCCTCAACCCCTGCAAGTATACGCGATGGTAACCTTAAACCCCTCAAACCCTGCAGGTATACGCGATGGACTGGTGTGCGGACGCGAGACACGTTCTGAGCGCCAGTCAGGACTCCAGACTCCTGGTCTGGGACACGTACAGCGGGAACAAGCTGCACGCTGTCGAGCTCAAGTGCTCGTGGGTCATGTGCTGCTCTTACTCGCCTTCAGGTACTGGTTTTATGATCAGTTTCTGGGTCTCCTGTTCGTTTATATTTTCACAACATCCTGATTGCTGCATTATTAACTCCCATTCCGCATAACCACTCATTCTTAACTTAATAACTTCCTCATGATAACCCCATGAGGAAACCTCGTGGCTTCCTAATGTCCTGAATCTTGATAACGGTCACATTAACTCGCCCACAACCCCAGGAAAGCTCGTGGCATCAGGAGGTCTTGATAACGTTTGTTCTGTGTATGATTTGGATGATGAGGAAGGCAACCTTAGTGGAAAGGTAGGACATGACTTTGCTGCTCCTCCATTTTATCAGAGAGAAGCATGATTTCTATTTATTTTTTATACGTATTTATCGACATTGAGTTCATTGAAAGACCGAATTACAGCTTATCACCAATATTAAATATAAGGAGACATTTATGAGCATATTATTACTTTTAGAAAGCAATTCTGAGCATATTATTATGTTATGCTCTTATAAGCACTGGATTCAGAAGTACTGCTCTCTTAATTTACAAAGCCCACATGATTATATACTGAAGATGTCACTCCAAGTTGTGAACCAATTTCACCATTTTAGGCAATCAAAGTGTTAACGGGTCACGATGGTTACTTGGGCGAGTGTCAGTTTCTATCTGACAAGCAGATTCTAACTAGTTCAGGTGAGATTACAAAATGATAGAGCTGTGTATATTACAATTCATCAAACCATGTTTAGTGTGGTGTAATAGGGTTAACCGTGGTAACTTGGCATGTTGCCATGGTAATTACACCATACTGTTGCACCATGTAACCATGATATGGTGCCCTGGTTACCACTCCGTCAAGCCACAGTTCTCACTATGGTCATTGGTTATCACTCCTTTGAAAATATAACATGGGTATCCACTCCATTATACTTTTTAACTAAGGGTAACTGAGGTGTCGCCACCTCTGAGATCGGTGTCTGAAATTTCCACAAAACCGGCATTTGTTCGTGCGTGATACTGATTTTACGGTATATTCACGTACGTATATGGTGCCGCGCGATCGGAAATTTCAGAATCAATCTCATTTCTCGAGGTGGCGAGTGCGTACCACTCCATCGCACCATTTAACCAAGGATACCACTTAGAGAGCAAGTTAAAACGTTTAAATGATACGATAAACTTTAAATCAGGAGCTTTCGAAAATCATGTGATTATCGTCGTCAGCTGAAGATGGAAGGTGAGAGGATGCTTATAAATGAAATGAGTGGTGTCAGGGAGTGGGGGATGGGTGGTGGGTGTGAGTGATCAGGTGACGGGATAATCAAATACAATATCACTAATAACATAAACAAGAAAAGTGGTGTCAGTAGTTAGGGAAGAGGATTCCTGAGTCAGTAGGTCTGAAGGTTGAGGAGATCTTGGGGAGGATGGGGTTCCACAGGGTGCTGCACTTTGGAGCGCTGTCTGTTCTGTTCATAGATGGTTTCCTAGTGGCTATGGCAGCCTGTTCTGTCAGGTCTAGGTGGGAGCGGAGGAGGGACTTGAGGATATGGATGTCGTTCCAGGCAATGTTGTGTCCGGTGGTGAGGGAGTGATGAGCTGGAGCAGATTTCACTCTGTCTGTAGTGTCGTCAACTGCGTTATTCAGTCTGTAGCATCTCTCGTGTTCTTTCATTCTGTCGAGGAGGGGGCGGTAGGTCTGTCCGTTGTACTTGGCGGGGCATCGAGGCAGCACTCAGATGGTGTTGGGAGTCTGGGAGGAGGGAGGAGTAGTCTTTGTCTTGGTGAAGGATACCACTCTATCACACTATTTGTTACCGTAACAACCAATCCATCACACCATGTGTAACCGTGGTTACCACTTCATCGTACCATTGAACCAAGGGTACCACTCCATTGCACTATTTAACTGAGGCCACCACTACAAGCCATCATTTGTTACCAGGGCTACCATTCCATCACATCACGTTGTCATGATCACATTCCATGACCTATTCCATCCGCAGGAGATCACATGTGTATACTGTGGGATATCGCCACTGGGCAACAGATTACCACACTCAAAGACCACATGGGGGAAGTCGACTGTTTGTCTGTTCTACCGGACAAAAACACTTTCTTATCAGGTCGGTTTAAAACACTACTTTGTGAAATGTTCCGAGCATAGACAGTTAAATTGCCAATGACAGTAATTCATGTCGATATGTCAAAATTTAAATTGTCAATATATTCTATTCTGACATATAAATACCTTGTGATTAATAATTAAATTGTCAAGATTGATTTTCAGTGTCGTCACTTGTCATAACGTTCACTAACGTCATTGAAATTCTTGGAATTATGCCACTCTATGCTTCGGCTTTGAAGACGGCAATCTCACCCAATCCACCCCAATCCAGGTTCCACGGACGCCACCGTCAAGCTCTGGGATCTGCGAGACGGCATGTGTCGACAGACGCTGGTCGGCCACGTTTCCGACGTTGTCGACTGCAAGTGGATGACTAACGGCCTCAACTTCGTGACGGCTTCTGACGACGGTATCGTGCGGCTGTTCGACGTGCGATCCGACCAGGAGATCTCGCAGTACGCGTACGAGTGCCCCCCGGCTGGCGTGTCGTGCGTGGACTCTTCCCTGAGCGGCCGCATCATATTCGCGGGCTACGACGACTATAACATCAGTCTGTGGGACACGCTGCTGGGAGAGCTGCTGTCAGTCCTCAACGAGCACCAGCAGAAGGTCAGCTGTCTGGGAGTCGACAAAGAGGGCGTGGCTCTCTGCTCTGGCAGCTGGGACAACTTACTAAAGATATGGAATTAGGTGAAAAGAGAGTATGCAAATATACTGCACATACTTACATGTGTCGTCTTAGCGCCGTCTACATCTCTCTCGAGTGTCGTCTACCTCTCTCGAGTGTCGTCTACATCTCTCGAGTGTCGTCTACCTCTCTCTCTCGAGTGTCGTCTACCTCTCTCGAGTGTCGTCTACCTCTTCTGTCTGTCTCTTTAGAGTGAGATGATGCGAACTATATATAATTAGTATACAATAATGTGTTGTGATCCAGCACAACTACCGCATCAGCCGCCACCACTACCTTCGTGTCCATTTCTTTCTCTCTCATATACGAGGTCCTGATATCACGATACGTCATCGTGACATCGTGTCCAGCTGGTGTCGTGTGGTGGACTGAACATCGCAATATATCAGACACTTTATCATTCCGTGCAGACTGTGGTGTGTGGAGACTTTGATGTAATATAAACATACGATCAGGCGAACTACACAAATATACGGTTATCATATATGGCGAACGGTCGGCTTTTCAAAATATTTCTATCACATTCCTACTATATTGTTAATCATTCATCTTCGTGTTGTCCAGAACCGATTAATTTGAAAATACAATCTGTGCAGCCAATCATCTCCTAAGATCGGCTGAACTTTAAGATGTAATTACAGGATTATCCTGAACTCTAAAAACTATTCTTTCACACCGTTTTGCAAAAGAAAAATACCCAAGATCATTTCAATGTTCCAATTCCAAATTATTGAAATTTGTTATCACAAGAATCTATGAGCCTCTGCGGCCTCCATCTGTACTATATTTTGCGAAGAAGTTAGCACTTTCTGAGGAGAGACTGAACTCTGCGTCATGGCCCGGATATTCCCCACCTATAGAATATCAAGGCATATTGTGTGGCACCATCTGGCAACATGTTTAATGGAGAAACTTGCCCAGTCAATAGGATTTGTAGGTCGCGCGTTAGTGATCGGCGGGTCAGAGTTACGTCATTATCATGGTTTAGAGTGGTATATTGATGGCGTTATCCGCCTATTTTACTTGACCAGCAACGCAGTAGCACTAGCTGCAAGTCAATTTAACACATGGTGACCAGTGCTAGCTATCATGACGGACAGAGCGGCCTCTCACTCAGAGGGTTTTACTTGATAGTCCGCCAAAGTGCTCGCCTCATGAAAATAACATTAAATTATTGAATCCTTGAAACATGTATATTGTATACTGCTCTTGATGTACTAACATGAGAAAAAAGATCACCCACCTCATCCATGCGATATTGAAACCGAAGGCTTCCTGACTGTATCAGTGAAATTAAGAAATAAACTCCAATTTCACCAAATCCGACAGGTTTTTCTGACTAAATCCAACAGCTTTCTAGTACGATCCGGCAGTTTTCTAATTGAATAATCCTCGGTCAATAGCTTATGTATTTTGCTCGGCTGAGGGGGTGTTCTTCTATCATATTCCGAATTCCACCGTGGTCACGAGCTCTGAGAATTTGACTTCTGTAATTTCCACACGACCGCCATATGTACGTACGTGATCTACGTACATATTGGCGACTTGGAAATTTTAGAATGACTTTCATTTCTCGTGACACCTGTTAGGTTTTGTTCTGGAGTTAGAAACAAACATAATCAATTTTACATTATCTCAGTATCTTGAAATGATTTTTATGGACCACAGTCGAGAAATATTTTCCCTGAACGACCGCTTAACAAGTTGAAGCCCGTATTTCACGTTTATTATATAATTCATGTGTCTATAACATTATTTTTCTTACAGATCAAATATAGATATTTGCATATAATGGTACATGAATTTAATATAATAATGTTATTTGATGGTTATGAAAGATATAGGTTATTAATTATAATTATATACTTGTCGTAGTTGTAGTGTCCTTTCTTTGTGATTGTTGAATGTAGCAGTTTTGAAACCATTTTTAATGGGTTTTATTGATTTATGATAACATCCTCTCATACTGATATTATTAATACTATAATACTATTATAATTATAATTATTATTGTTATTATCATATGATATGATATCTTATAAAATAGTTTCTAAATTTAAATCCATTGAATGTGTTTCTAATTGAAAATTTAAAGCATTTTGTTACACGCAGCGATGCAATTGTAAACGCATTTGATAGTTCCTGATAACAATAACATAATATTAATGATATTTTCACCGCCTGAAATGAATGATTTGAAGCGTTTTAAGCAAGCTGAGAGGCTCAGTAATGAATAGTTTTCCCTTATTCACCCATGTGCGCTCTTGGAAATTCCAATCGGCATTAATCATAATGGACTACTCAGTACTCAATTAAAATATTACAACTTTAAACACCGTTATTATCAATAATTACACCGTTTAATTGTAATTATAATAAGGACTTTTATTATGGAGTTCAAATGAACGGTTTTTATGAATTTTGATCGCGTTAATATTATAGACTTTTGGTTTGTGTTATTATGTCTCAATAAATTTGTAATTGAACTTGAGTTTAATGTTTTGAACAATGCATTTGTGTCACTATTTCAGTGTATTATAGACTGCAAATCCCAGTCCAATATCAATTGGTCACGAAGCCAAGCCGTCCACGTCACGATGGGTCAAAATCCATAAAATGATACGGAATTCCGTCTCTTTTCAAATTTGCATGTAACACTTTCATTGGCCCTTATTTAGCCAAATTATCTTTACGACTTTGCTTTAAAAATTTTGATGGCCAGATAATTTCTCCGTCATATAAGTAAATAAACGCCATAGTAATTGTGAATTTTTTCCTGTTCCCAATCGCGTTTTGTTTGACAAAAAGGCATTGAGAAAAGGTTAGCAGATATCGTGTTTTGAGGGGGTTGTGTGCATTATGCATACTACCTTTATGCGTACTGTTAAATCTGAAATAGGTGCTGCGCGCGACCGTGTGTCGTCGTGATGGTGGCCTGGTGGTGGTGGTTGGTACATTAATTTCATGCAACCAACTGCTCCTTTATAATATCACTCGCGTCAGAGTAGCTTGGTGTAGTGTTATCCTTTGCATTTTGGGCTGCAGCTAGCTCACATCGTTGTAGGTAGGTTCGATGCTCTATTCATTCTGATGTTGAAATTAAGAAATTAATTATTTTTCAAAAATTTACCAATTCTTTCAATTTAATCATAAAATGAAAATCAAATCTTTATAAATTTTTAGGGAATTAATCAAATAATTGATAGAATTTCAATCACATTATAGTCATTTGGCATTCTTTAATTGTAATATAATTGTAACGGGCAATTCGGGCAAATTACAATGAGCAGTGCTAAAAGTATAGTGTGTCCCGTTTAAGTTCGTAAATGTGAAATACACACTACATTAACTACAATAGAGATAAAACCCTAAATGGTACTGTAGATTGGAGTAAATGGATGAACATTTAAGCCTATGTGGGCCTGATTTGGTTTTCAGAAGTTTAAGTTGGTAATTCTTCACGTTGACTGGAAGTGTGAAAAATACATGTTATTGAAACGTGAATTTGCGGTCATCACTTTAAAAGATTTAATGGTCATCCAGGAAGCTTCCTGGATACTGGACCAAAATTTTACCTACCCTTGGTACCCTCCAGTGTATCAACAAAAAATTCTGTGACCTTGGAACTGTTCATGACGGCGGAAACGACGGGGATCATCGATCAATTTCAAAGAAGCTGAGGCCAAAAGTGTGCAAACCTCGTTTCAGAAAAGCCGGCTCCCGTAACTTTTAAAAACATCAATTTCGGAGACTGTTCGCCAGAGAATACTGATGGAAGCCTGTGAGGCAAAAATTCACATCTGCTTAACAGAGAAGCAGAGGAAGGCCCAGTTCGCAGCCTGTAAGAGTGCACTAAGTGAATAGAGGATAATACCCTAAGTTTGTTTCCGGGCGAATCAGGGCAATACAGTCATGGGATATCCCAGAATTGGCATCAATATTTTTTGGAATTTTACAGGGACACTGTTCAGCCTCTTGGAAGTCAGATCAGTTATGCCAATCAGGCTGCAAAAGGTCATTAAAGTTGCTTCCATGCGTTTTTCGGTAGTTTAGGGTGTAAATAATCGGAATTTCACGGGAAATTTTCGACCTGCGGAACATGCTCCAGGGCCACGCCCATCAGGACCGTGGGAAAATTTTGAAAATTTTTATTTTATGGGAAATATGGCATGGGGACCAC
>WFMF01000857.1:0-33718 GCA_011033025.1 Beroe forskalii | reverse complement strand
AGGCCACCAACGGAGGAGCAGAAAGCTGAGGAGTTTTGAGAGGCTGAAGAAGGCGTCACGGAGGCAGGACTTCCTCTCTACCCCTTACTGGATGATGTCTGCTTCTATACAAGGCCTGGCTACGGGGAGACAGAGATGGGAGGCAGTCTACGTAGCTCAGTAGGCTCCTGGAATGGATTGGGAGATGATGTGATTGTCAGAGAACTTCCAAAAGACAGAGAACTTCCATTGGGCTGATGGAGGGGTGTGGATTGAAAAGTTAGCTCAGAAGGTCCGATGGCTTGATAAGTGAGATAAAGGTCATTGGTATAAACGTATGGATTAGAAAGAGAAGAAGAAGGTAATGTCTCATTTACGAGACGGGTATTGTAAGAGAGAAGATCCAATGGACTGAATGAGACGGACTGAAGGAATAACTGACTTCAATTCAGAAGGGGAGGTTTTTGCATGGGAAAGGAATAATTGCATTGATCTTCTACAACCCCCACGAATGACCGAATCAAGCATGGTGTGTAGAATAGGGATTTCTTCGTCAATTTAATCAGAAATAGGACGAGTAGAGCGGTCACGAACATCCTCAATTGCAACAACCAAAACGTCGTGTTCCCGCGATACCCCAATGAATACACCATTCATCACAGTCACACACTCCGAGAAGCCCATTGGCTAGAACATACAACTGACACGTGTCAGTTGTATGCTCCAACCAACAAACCCCTCAGAATGCATGACCATGATGAATGATATACCCACTGAAACATCACAAGAACACGACGTTTCAACCGTTACAACCGAAGACGCTCGCAACCACCCCACCCGCCCCATTTCTGACCAAATTGACCGAATCAACCGAATCAACCATCCTGTCCGAGTGATTTCATTCACGATCCTCAAAGTTCAAATAAACAAAATTCAAATCCCATCCATTTGAACCCCGAAAATCATGAACGAAATCACTCGGACAAAACAACTGATTCGGTTGATTCGGTCATTCCTATTTCTGATTAAATTGACCGAATCAACCGAATCAATTACCCTGTCCGAGCGACCCCACCCACGATCCCCAAAGTTCAAATAAATAAAATTTAAATCTTTATTCACCCGAACCCCGAAAATCACGAACGAAACCACCCGGACAAAACAATTGATTCGGTTGATTCGGTCATTCGTGAGGATTATAAAAAAATCAATGCAATTATTCCTTTCAAAAATTTAATCAGCAAAGGTAATGATTCGTTCACTTTTAAAAAATTAATTCGTTGTAAATTTGCGAAAAAATCAGAAATCACTCCCAAAAATCATTTTGGTTGTCTTTCTTAAAACGTGGTGATCTGTTGATTCAAAAGAATCAAAAAAGTTTGTTATTGATTTACATTACTGTATTTTGTTAAAGGGGTAGTATACTATAGAATCGACTTCCCATAACATTCAAATAATTATGATTTTATCACTTCTCACCTTGCATGTTGTACAATAGTGAAATCCCCATGCCTCTATCTTAATTAGATCGCGAGTTATTGCGGTTTAAAGATTTTAGTACAATGACGTCACTCTCGCATCAACGTGTTGCTGCGCCGTGTTACAATACGTGTGAGCAATGGTATTGTCGTGTGTAATAGGTGTTAATTCAGGTGAAATTGTTGAATTTTTATCATTTTGATCGAAAAATGCTTATCCGTAAAATTTGTAATAAATTTCATGGTGACATCTTAGCTTTGAATCCTTATTAACGTGATAATAATATCGTGAATCGTGATTGATTATAAGATAATCCTGTTACATTGAGTTGCTCTCGCTATAACAGTATTGTCAGTATATGGAGATGGGACACCTTCTTTCCTCCTGAGGATAAGTCAAATCTAGAGTGGATGTGTTACAGATTTAATGGCATAGACTGAGAAGAATGGGATTTTCTTCCGACTGTGGGAGTATTTTGATTGATTGATTGAAAACGCCCAACGGGCGCTGGCATGTGCCTCAATTCAGTATATTGATTGGACAATGGTGCACTTGTAACATTCAGTTGATTGGTCGGTATTGATTGAGTGTAGCATGAGCATAGTTTTTATTCTTTGTGGCAAGAGGAGTGATATATGATACATATTTCTATTCTTGTGTGACATGATTATTACTCCTGATCACCAAGTCTGCATGGAATCAAGAACGCCTTAATTCTAACCAGGGCCCAGGCCCTCAATCATAAAAACCCAGACGCTAGTGTTTGCCTGAAAGTGAAATATTACGAAGTGAAGTGACGTGATGTGAAATTTCCAGAGGTGAAATTTCCTGAGCACTTGTACTACTAGTAGGCAAAAAGCATATCAATAGAGTAGGGCATGAAGAGTGGGAAAATCAAAAATGGTGTGGTGATGGGAAAGATATGACTTGTTATGGGTAGATGGGCGATTGCAGATGGAGTGATGTAAATTTTAATGAAGCAACGAGAGTGAAACTCAAAACTTCTGGTCGAATGTTACATAGAGAATAGAGATTGGTCCTAGCTCCTTGTTAAATATCGATTGTCGTATGTGATAGGGACCAGTAGGTACCTACTCTTCAGTCTCAAATAGACGGGGGGGGGACGATTGCAGTTTTTTGGATTTTTACTACGGTGGGAGACAATTATTTAACACCCTCCCCGTTTAGAAATTTTGAAAATTTCGAAAAAAATACATACATAAATCAAAGAAAAATTCATATTTTTTGTCAGAATTGAGCAAAATCAAGCAGCAACCTGAAAGCTTTGACAACTGTTTCTAAGAATTACGATCTTTTTCTCGATCTGAGTCCATATGTTTGATGAATTTGGGTATTTGAAAAACCATTCGATTGAAATTTACCTCCCCTCCCTCTTATTTGCACCCCCTTTTACGACATTTTTGAAAAACCTACACAGGGGGACAGTTATTACAGCCCCCCCGTCTATTTGAGACTGAAGAGTATAGTGAGAGTGAGTAGCATCAGCCATCATCTCAGATGTAGCATATTGAAATATCATCTTGAGGAATTTCAAATGTGAATATCAAGCTTCATTCTGCAGTACACCAAGTACCAACGTTATATTGATTAGTTCATTGTTGGATATTCTGAATATTCAAGGTTATTTCTTCAGAAAACAGTTTGATCTGTACTAAAGCTATTTAGATTGGATGTTGTTGTGACACATTGGTGGTCACGCTATCAATTTCATTCTTAATAAATACTGATCATCTGTGTATTTTTATCTACATATCTAATATGATCAACATGAGGAAACATACATAATTATTCATTTTCATTAAAAAAATGTTCGGGGTACATCTGTCCTGTGAAATATGACTACCCACTGTCCAGCAACAAACGACACAGTAACACCGTTACAACAAATTTATTGTAAGGACGTTACAACACAGTTACACTGTTACGACATGCAGTTACGACACATTTAACGTTGTTGCCCCAGAGTAACACAGTTACAATACAAGCATAAAATAACACTGTTACGACTAGCGAACGACCGGTTTAACCGCATCTCAATAAATCCGGTCACGGAATTTCGGTTGGCTGAAAACGCCCAGTCAACCGATATTTCTGTAATCTGATCTAGTTCTGTTAACCGACTGTTTTAATCTGAAATGGTTGATTTCGAGATCAAAATATTCGGTTACGGTTTCGGTTAGCTAAAACACCTGGTTAACCCTTATTCGGTTTCCGTTCGGTTAACCGGTCCTGTCATGCTGTCATGAAAGTAACACCGATACGACGCAGTAACACCGTTATAACAGCCTTACGTCATTGTATGATATCCTACCCTCGTGCGCTCGCCGCAACGTTTCACAGCTGGACCTAAAAATTGCTGACAGGGTCGGACATCGCCCGTCGACTGTGAGTGTGTCGTAACGGCGTAACCGTGTCGCAACCGCGTAACTGTGTCGTAAAGAATCGTTCAAATATTACGTTATCACCTATAGGAGGCTAGGGGGTTTCCAACTGATCACGTTACGTGCGATGATAACAGGGGTATACGTGTTTACTGTTTAGCAACAGGTAAACCACTGTAAACTTGATTACGAGGGGGAGGGGGGTTAAAATCGGCCAAAAATTGATCACGTAATATGTGAACGATCTCTAACTTCGTAACTGTGTCGTAACACTAACTGCATAACTGCGTCGCAGCGGTGCCACTGTGTCGTCACTGCGTGACTGTGTCGTACTCGCAAGGGTGTCACTGTGTCGTGATGGTGTTACTCATACTGCGTGTTGTAACAGTGTTACTGTGTCGTAAGAATGAAACTGTGTTGTAACGGTATTAGTATTACTGTGTCATAACGATGTGACTGTGTCGTAGCTGCTTTACTGTGTCGTAACGGTGTTATTGTGTTGTAACGACGTTACTGTGCTGTAAAGGTGTAACTGTGTCGTAACGGTGTTACAATGTCGTTACGGTGTTACTGTGTCGTAACGGTGTTACTGTATTGTAACGGTTCTACTGTGTCGTAACGGTGTTACTGCGGTTACTGTGTCGTAACGGTGTTACTGTGTCGTAACGATGTTACTGTGTCGTTATAACGGTGTGACTGTGTCGTACTGTTGTAACAGTGCGTCGCAACGTCCCCACTGTGCTGTAAGTGAGCCACTGTGCGGCCACAACGAAACTGTGTCGCCACGATGCCACCCCGTCGCAACGGCCCCACCGCATCGCAACTGCGTGACTCCGTCGCAACTGCGTTACCGCGGCGCCCCCACATAAGAGACGGCGCGCACCCAGTGCGCGCCACCGAGTGCGCGCCATTCCCACCTTGGAGATTTAATGGTGGGAATGGCGCGCACTCAGTGGCGCGCACCCAGTGCGCGCCGCTTTTATCACGCGGAAACACCACGGTTACTGTGTAGCAACTGCGCCACTGTGCAGCAACTGCGCAACTGTGTCGCAACGGCGCTACCGCTTCGCAACGACACCAATTCACTGCGCTGTTAAGGCGTCACTGTGTCGCACCAACGGTGCCACTGCGCCGCCACGATGTCACTGTGTCGCCACGGTGCCACTGCGTCGCGGAAACGAAACTGCGCCGCACTCGCAACGGCTCCACCGTCACGTCAACGCACAATTCTGCATCGCAAAACCGGTTTATGTTTTTGTTGATGTGATTGTCGATGTCAATGTCACAGCCCTGTGCGAGGAATTGCCGCAAAATGTCACCTGCACGGCCAGCAGGAACCACATCTTTGAGGCAAACACGCCCAAATGCCCATATCAGCTCAAACTCAACAAGTCAGCGACCAGCGCCGATCGGCGCTGACCAGCGCCGACCAGCGCCGATCGGCGCCGATGAGGAAAAACGGCGTTTACAAAGGCTCCCATGCAGGTGCCCCGGTCGGCGCTGATCAGCGCCGATCAGCGCTGACTTCAGGCCATCAGCGCCGATCGGCGCCGACCAGCGCCGACCGACCGCCGACCAGCGCCGACCAGCGCCGACCGGCGCCGACCAGCGCCGACGACCGCCGATGAGAACTCTGAAACCCCAGACCGGCGCCGATCAGCGCCGACCGGCGGCGCCGCCGACCAGCGCCGACCGGGCCCGACCAGCGCCGACCAGCGCCGACCAGCGCCGACCGGCGGCGGACCGGCGCCGACCAGCGCCGACCGGCGCCGATTGCAAAGTCAACATGTGGAACACCAGCAGGGGTGAGGAGAGTGAGGAGGAGAGTGAAGAGGATCATCCGGCCCCTAGGTACAATTTAAGAAATAGGGCGTCGATTGTAGCACCCGACCGCTTCGGGTACTAACATTAGGACTTCTTCGGGCAGGTTTTAAGAATAGGAGCTCGTGTGCCCTATGCCCAACCCAACACAGGTGAGATTCTCAGATCACCACACAGTGATGAGCGGGAGATGTACTTTAATCCCGTGTCACTAAGAGAGTGAGAGCGTAGGAGAGTGGATAACTTTCCTTGAGTGTGTAATCAGCACCCCTTACACTTTTTGGGGAAACAGGAGATCGGGCTATCTCTTAGTTTAACTTTTATTTGGAGTGGCCCCCACTGGCCACCTTTCTGTGGCCAGGGACCACCACACAGTGGTCCAAGGACATCAGCAGGTCGGTCACCCCTCTGTGACCAGGAACCACTCTCTTGGTTCCCATTCTCTCACCAGCCGAGAGAACCACCACCCTGTGGTTCTGGATTCAGAGTTATGCCACCCCAGGGGTATAGTTGGGAGGAACCCCAGGCTCCCAGGGGTATAGTTGGGAGGAACCCCAGGCTCCCAGGGGTATAGTTGGGAGGAACCCCAGGCTCCCAGGGGTATAGTTGGGAGGAACCCCAGGCTCCCAGGGGTATAGTTGGGAGGAACCCCGAGCTCCCAGGGGTATAGTTGGGAGGAACCCCGAGCTCCCAGGGGTATAGTTGGGAGGAACCCCGAGCTCCCAGGGGTATAGTTGGGAGGAACCCCGAGCTCCCAGGGGTATAGGTGGGAGAGAAAGGGGAAGATCATCAGCAGCACACAACTCTGGATTCTGGAAACTTGGATTTTGGGAGGTCATATCAGTATTATGGACAATTGAATCATCTTGCCATAAGGAACTGTATAATTTGGGACGTAGGTTTGCACATTAGGTTGAAATTCATAATATTTGGCAGTTCACATTGTTATTATTTTTGTTATTATTTGGGTTGAAATTTACAGAATTTTTGGGGATATTTTTAATAATTATTATATTTGATATGAATTGATTGTTATAATGTTAATTGGGAAATTTTTAATATTGTAGTCACACTGGTAGGTACTTTGTACACCAGTGTGTTGATTTTCATGGGAGGAAGGCTTTTCCAAGGGTTAAATTTTCAGATTTTCAAACACAAGTTTTTATTTTCAATTTTAAGGGTTTTTATTTAGGGATGTAGGTTTTCAGATAGTTACATTTTTTATTCATTTTTATTTGATTTATGATGATATTCGGCAAAACGGTAGTACAGGAACATGGATAAATTTAGCCCCCATTCGCGGAAATGCACTGCACAACATACTTTAGTACTTTGTAATTTGAGATCACCTATATAGTATTGCCTTTCCATAGCATATATTAGCATTGGTAAACGCATGATATTTATTATGCAAATAACTAATCAACGGATGGTCCAATTCAAATTTTCCTTAAATATTAATAAGCCCCTTAATTGAGAGAAGATTTTCCCGAAAAAAACGATCAAAAATATCAAATTCACTTCTTAAATAGTCATTTTACACAGACAGACAGATGCACGAACACTCTGAAATTATTAATATAGATAGTCGCTTAAGGGACCCAGCAAATTAGACCTTCCCCAATTGTCTTATTGTCAAGGATGAAATAACATGGAATAGTAAAAATTATTGGTGCCTGGAGTCTCCCTAATTTTTCCTTTGATCCATTAGGTACATTTCACGAGTCATCGAGAATTGAGAGAATTGTTGGCTTGATCGCAAAGATTATATAGGCTATTTTGAAGTGACGTCACTATCAGTGTTTAGAATTTAACCTAATGTATTGCAACAGTGTCATCAAACTGTGACATCTAATATCCGAAACGTGACACGGCTGCAGATAAACATTCCTTTTCTGACACACCTACAATCTGCATGGTCTGTGAAGAACGAATTAGAAATCAAATATTATTTATAGCATCCACCAGAAACTGCGGGAATAATGTTACCTGTATCCTGTATAAGCTTTTTGAAAGAGAGGAAAAGATTTGGATAGTGAAATTTTCAATTATTTCTTGCAGCCAAACCTTGAATGAATAGCTGAATAGGCAAAATTGATAGGTGATCATTAATCTGTGATCATTGTATGTGACAGATCTCGACGCAATATATGTGTCGAGATCTGTCACATACAATGATCACAGATTTACCTCGGAATCGGATATTAAAATTTATAAATCAATTGATATCTTAATTCTACAGCATTAAGTTCAATGTCCATATATTAATATAGGGTAAGCCTCCGTGGCGCATTAATACTCAGCCGGGATTATTTATCTTCATGAAAGTCGTACAAAAACTTTGAAACACAATATGATGTTCAGAGGACGGTATTATGAATATCGCGATGGCGTGGCCTGGTGAACTTAATTTTGCTCGGCCTGATCGCGGAGTCTGGGCGAATTCACTCCGCTCGACTCCGAGTCCGAATCCGCTCAGAATTCCGCTGGAAAATTTTCCGCACGATCGGACTGGAGTCCGAGCGGATTATAGAGTTCACCACCGATACCACTATTATGATACCTGCAACATTAACTGGTCTTATATCATTATATGAGAAGGGCAGCATCAGCCCGTGGTGGCGGACTCGAGTCCGTTCGGAACTTCAACGAGTGGACCCACACGGAACTCGGCTCGGCCCGGACATCGGGGAAGTTTTTCCGTCGGATTTAAAACATCTGCTACGGAGTTCTGAGCGGACTCCGAAACTTTGCTAACGGATTCCGCCAGGAGATCCTGTACCGCGACCGATCGGCGGTGAAGCGGACGTATATCAATATGGTATTGTTACTGTCGTGCTATTTCTCTTCTCGGATCAGAGTTTCTTGACAGTAACGTAGATGAGTATCAGGGAGACAGAGAAACGAGAGTTTGGGTTAACAAATATAAAATGTAAATGATATTACAATACACGTAACATCAAAGATCAGCAAGCGGTAAAATAAAGTTCTGCTGTGCTGTCGAGAGCTCGCCTTATATACTCTACATATACCCCTGTTTAACCGTAATAAATATGACCGTCATATGTAACATATTACCCTCATATTACCCTCATATCGGAGGCTGAGGGTCCTACCTAGGTGACCTACGTATGAGGCTGAGGTAATTTGATACTCCGTCATATGCAACATATGACCCTCATATTACCCTCATATTACCCTCATATGACCCTGTTATGTAACGTGGGTATCCCACATAGGAGGCTGAGGATCCTGTTATGTAACATGATCTGAGCTGGTGAGCTGCTCAGCAGCAGCAGCACAGCTGTTTCCAAGTAATTCACTTTCTGGGTATTGTATTTAGAGAGGTATATACATTATACCTTTTGCAAGTGCATAAGTGTATACTGTATATCAGGCGAATACTGGTATTTGTAATTAATGTTAGGATATTGAACGAAGTTGATAATATCTATTTTTGATTGAACAATATTCCTAACATCACCCCCGCCTTTATGTTTTTAAAATGGCTATTGCCATAAACTTAAGGCTCGGCTCAGCAACAGCACTTCAAAAAGATATTCATTAATTAATCATTATGGGTAATAACCAACTTCTTTAGTCTTACTGCAATAAAAATTAAATAAAATTTCCTTTAAAATTCAAGTCAATATCTATTCCATGCTGATATGTACATAGATTAATAATTTAAGTTAGAAATTTTTTTCTTTCTTCTTTTTTATTTGCCGCTGATTATGGAACCAGGTTTTTATCCTTTGATAATCCATGCCAATATCTACCGACAGTTTCCTCATTTCATCAGGCGATGGCTGCTCATTGGAGTAAAATGCAGCTTTTAGAGACATAGTCTGCATCTCCGAGGGATAACATCTTTGTCGTTTCTGCTTTTGAGTCTGAGTAGAAACCGTGGATGTAGATGGGTTATCACTGGTCTCATCCGATGATTTTTCCAACTTCAAAATCCTTCCATTCAACTCACCATAAACTCTGCAGTACACATCATTGTACATGGCATTGTATCGCTCTGCCATTGCGGTACACAAATTGTTGTACATCATGTTGTACTGAGCTTCCATATTATTCCTTAAGGTATGAATCTCCTGACTTAACTCTTGTCGAGTTACAAGCCCACTTGTTGTTGGGGCTGATGTAGATATTGGCGCTGCTGATGGTGTTGCTGCTGTTGGTGCTGACTTCGGTATTGGTGTTTTACCTTTACCTGAGAATTGTGCTGGCTCAGGATCACTTTCTTCAAGTTGAAAAAGGTCTTCCAAGACATCTTCTTCTGAATCTGAAGTAAGGTAATCGATGAGGGGTCCAAGATCCTTCAGATTACTCATGATTGTTGGTGTGCCCAACTCACAAGTGGTCTGAGTGTCAGCTGCATCCAGATCCAAAGATTTAGGAGGTTGACTCATACTGTAGATTGTTATAAAAAATTCAAACGTATTAGTAGCAGGGCGTAGGGAAACTGTTTCAGTGTGATACGAAGTGAGAGGGCTTTGGATGCCAGGTGTTTTATTATGTACATATCAGCATTATGTAAAACATGTATAAATTTTATAGAACACCTGTTTAATCAATACACAATTTCTAGCGGTCATTGCAGTTAGATCTACAATCGAGTCAAAGAGCCTAAAAAACTTTGAAAAAAGGGCGCACCCTATGACAGCAGTTTACCCTGCCACCAGTTTTTCCCAGACACCAGTTATTTCTTTTGCAATTCTTCACCCTGCCCTGACACCAGTAAATGGCGACACCACTTTACCATGAAACCATTTTACTCTGACACAATTTTATACTGAAACCACTTCACAGTTACATTGACACCACCTATCTACACTGACACCACCTTTTTACACTGACATCACTTATTAACCCAAAACCACCTTACCCCCAAACCATAACATGACGCTGACTCCACTTTACCCTTACAGGCACAGCACTTTAACTTGATAAGTTGACACCAGTCTAACCCCGACAACACTTAACTCTGACATCACTTCGCCCTGACACAACTTAAAACTGGCACTATTTTGCCCTGAAACTCCGTCACCTTTGACCCTGACACAACTTCACTCTGACACCACTTCACTATGACACCACATTACCTCGACACCACATTACACTGACACCATTTTTCCCTGACTGAACACTAAACCCTGACATCACCTTACCCTGACACGATTTTACCCTGACACCACTTTTCTTTGACACCACTTTAATACTCTGAGAACGCATTACCTCAACACCACTTTACACCGACACCATTTTGCCCTGACACCACTTCACTGCGTAAAGTTATGTCAGGATGAATATATTACCTCACTACATTTTTGATTATTAATGATCATTTCAACAAAATATAATGTGTCATTGATAAACGCCAATTCTAAACCTCACATCGAAAAAAGAAGTTAAAATTTTATCGGCGATAATTATCGGTATCGGCGATAATTATGAAAAATTATCGATTATCGGCGATAAAAAATTTTGGACCGATAATGCAAACCCTAGTATATACACTATACAGTACTCTCGACTTACTGCTGCGCATTGTTTACATTTTATCATGCGGCCGGACAAAGTAGAAATATTATAATTTCATTTTCGCACATTGTCCTCCGAACTCGGGTTCCGGTTATAAAATTGTGCAAATATTTGCCCGCATTATGTTCGGTATAGTTTAAATCTCCATGATATATGTTTATGAAGGAGTTTTAGAGGGCGGAGTTTTGAATACATAACAATAGAGTTGTTGATTTGCAGCAATTATAGAGCTTCTACCAAGTTAATTAACGTATTCAGTGTTCTGAAAACTTGAAAAGTACCATGAAAGGTTTTTTAAATCTAGGTACAGTGCGCTACCGATTCTTGCCGAGTTACCGCACGAGGCGGAGCAGAGTGTGGTGACTTCTTATGGAACTTTCTCATGGGGAAGTCGAGTGGTTTAAGTTTTAGGTAACCAACTTGGGCGACACTGATAACCTGATTTCTAAACTAATTACTAATAGAATATGCTGAGATCAATTACTTGCTACCACCTCTATAGACACTTGAAGTTGACTCGCAAAAAGTAGGGGTATCAGGAAAATTTTCTTATGATTCAATGCTTTTAAATGCTTTCTTTTACTTCGTTTACTGACCTCCAAAAGTAACCATAAGCTCATAAGGCTAGCGGTATAGATCAATCTTGGACGAAATGGCTGTGGAACGGCTCAAAGTCAAAATCGTAAAAATGTGAACAAAACCTGAGGAAGTGAGCTCTTTGAAAAGAGATCGCAGCTGCTCTATAC
This sequence comes from Beroe forskalii, assembly GCA_011033025.1. NCBI lineage: Eukaryota > Metazoa > Ctenophora > Nuda > Beroida > Beroidae > Beroe > Beroe forskalii. The sequence continues at coordinate 21,741 of WFMF01000857.1, read as the reverse complement.
TACCTGTCCAGAGTGGGGCATGTTCCCAGTGAAGCATACCATGGATTGCACATTTAATATCATGGATAATGCGATATAGTTGAGTAATAGACTGCAAACAATACCCTGGAGGGGAACCGCTCTGTAGGTATTTTGTGAGTGATAGGCGGTGAGGGTGACGTCATTATCATATATTAGAACAGTAAACTGATGACATCAACCCGCCCTCGTCTTCTAAGCAGGGATGTGCAGGGATAAGCGCGACCGAGTGTATGAATAGGTGGTTAAAAAGGAGTGGAGCATACACGCCACCACACAGTACAACAATAGATCCGGAGATCTGATGAAGATAATTATGTGTACCAAGAATATAATATGTGCTGGTACGTTTGTGTGTATGTGTGTCTACACACAATATATGCACCAACTTCTTACTTCTGACCGATATGCTCATAATAATATCCTGTGCCACACGTGTTGCCCTATCAACAATGTGTGGTTACTGTATCACAAATATACCAATTTTCAGTATCCAATCGTGAAGTGGACTGGCTTCAAGCGTCAAATATGGCACAAGTAGGTGGACTAAGGTGCCGATAGAGTCAAATATTGAACCGCATGGTATTATATCTATATGATGGGCCCACCACATAAGCTATTCCAGTATTCCAGTATTTCTCCATTTGAGTATTTCAGTAAATTTTGGCTCCTTAGGATAAACCTATATGATATAGTGTATCAAAATGTATGTATCCCAAAGAGGTCAAATATTCAAAATACATAGACAAACATTTATCGGGTCCATTTTCGGATACTTACCGAGGGTGCAGCCTGAGAGGTGTATGCGGTTTTTGACTCGCAGCCCTAAGGGAGGTCTAAACAATATGGGCCCGACCAGGGAAGCTGCAAGAGTTTGTGTATTATTCTAGACACCAATGAAAACGTCAAAGGGTTAAAGGGTTCAATGAAAGAATAAAGGTGGGTCCGACAGTCAAAATTTAAGTATGCTTCAAATAATATAGGCGGTCCCAAGGAGCCAAACTCAAAAGTTAGAAGTTGAAGTTCTAACCGTACGGGCACAAGAGAAAGGCTACAAAGCGAAGTTATGTGTAGTACTATGCAGTACCCTTATAAGCCAGACAAACTGACCAAACTAAAATACTGAATCTATTCACGTTTTGTATGTTTTATGTTTTATGTTAACCATCTTTTATCCGTGTTCTAAATCCAGTGGGGCTAATGATCTTGAAAGGAGTATTTTCACATGAGGAACGAAATGCCGTTTCCAGGAAGGTTTCCACACAGCAGTTCCTCCGACAAAATCCTGCCAGCTAGTAGTGGAGAATCTTTGATATCCTTCGAGGAGCAGGTAATTTATCCCAAGTAAAAGAATAAAACAAAACTTCAAACCTGATCACTGTTTAGCGAGGCAAGAAAATTTAGTGGTGAAAAGCATAAACGCAAGAGATGATAGTGGATATCATAGAGTTTTCAAAGTGGTAATTGAGACGAATAAGGGCTTATCTTCGTATTTAATGGTATGAAGGGATACCCGACCAGTGGTATGCCACCAATCTGTGGAAAACTGCAGCTAAAACCCAAATTGTGATTTGCTTTACTTCCTTAATCAGTCGTCTCCTCGCAGCGCCAATTCTTCCTTACCCAGCGATTACGGGCAGGCCTATTGTAAATGAACGTTGAGCATGGCATACCCACTTTCTCAAAACTACAAATTTTCGAGTCAAATTGATCTGCGAGTGTCGACGATCGATGGTATAAAATTTTGGCGATAAATTACGACCGTTATTCATGATGGGTTAGCAAACATTTGCTTTTTGATTTCCTCAGACGCCAACCTTTTTTATACTTATTTAGCAATTTAGATCTAGCCGAAATTCATTTGATAAACATCAACAAGATATCGTGTTGAGTGTAAGCTTTATTATTATTATTATATTGCGATATGGACTTTTTTCAATGAATATGCCTAAATCAATATCAAGGGACTTCAGAAAGGCTTAACAACACTCGGAAAACACTAAAATGAGAAGATTTAGAAATGTAATGTAAAATGTAAGCAATGTGCGGAATGCACCGGGCGATCTGTACGTGACTGAAAAGTTAGGTCCGGCGTGACATTGAGAAAATCATTGACATCAGATAAAGCACTAAACTATATGAATTTCAGTCAAAGGAATAGGTTTAGTGAAGGCTAAATAATAATGACTCCAATAAAGTTTGAGAAAAAAAGAGCCTTAGAGAAACCATAATTAATCCACTATGTATGAGAATATGCTACACTATTTTCAAAACACTTAGCAGTGCAATAAATTCTGCTGACATTACAAGGTCACAAATTCTGTAGCGGTTCGAGTTTTCGAGTTGTTGAAAATTTCAGTCGTATGTAATTAATTCAGACGAATTGCTGTCTCCTGCGGCGCGTTATCCCCCATTTTCCTTCTCCTTTCAGTAAGCTCGTCTAAAAGAAATAATAGGGCGAAATGTACGCGGGGTAACCAAGGTTAGTGACTACGTATCTTAAACAGATCGCGGAGTGGGTTTACATATTGTGAAACGACAGAACTATCTGGCATGCTGTCTACCTTGGCTATAGTTAGGATGTAAAACTAAGATAATACCCGAGCTCTGAAGCTGAAGTAGACAGCTGCGAGTTCGGTAGTAGACAGCGGGAGAATTAGTGGGGGATATATATAAAATATTCCATATAAATCCGGAATAGCTTCCAAAAGAGATGAGTATATAATATAGATTATATATATATGTGTATATATCACATTATATATCTCGGAGTAATAATGATAATAATGATGATAATGATAAGCTGCAGCATTCTGACACATACATGGAAAGGATGCCCGTTGGTCCAAGGTTAAAGGCTGTGAAGAGATGTTAAAAAGCGACAGGAACGAGCTACGAGCCGCACAAGCATTTCGTGACGTCATAATCAGAGTTTAAAGTGGTAAATTGACGACATGAAATAGCCTGTTCGTCACTCGTGGCGGACTCATATGATATGATAATTATTAAAGCCAGAATACTGGTTTAAACACTGTATAACATATTATTATTATTCTGTATATTCGGTGCTAATAAAAAGGCGTATTATAGCCAATCAGTGCTGTGGAGTTGTAATCAAAATCAGACTTGAATTAATGAAGTCAAAAAATTAAAAATGAGAATGGAAACCTGCGAAGTTATAGAAAACTGAAAACTTTAAAAGTAACGTAACCAATTGTGATGACGGCAAGGTAACAAATCAAAAATGCAAAGATAAAAAGAAGCGTATAACGAAAGGGTTGATGGTGTCAAAACTGCGCCAATAGAATATTAAAACTGCTTCAAGGCTGCCCAAAATGACGTTATACTCGACAGCGACAGCGTACACTGCCTAATTACCGGGGAGACGTTGCATCAATTTGCACGATAAAAGTAGAAGTTAGCAAAAACTAACAGGTCAATGCTACAATGGCTTATTGAAAACCCTCCCTCATTCCTAAATTTTGGATACCAGCAAGCCTAAAACTTTAAAATTAACTTTGATCGCAGATCCTGTCATCCATTATGCTCTTTTTGTGATTGTTTTGTTAGATTTAACTTTGGTTGCGATATATTCTCAGACGTAGGTAAAGAGTAAATATTTCCCATACGAAATCAAAGACCACCCCCTTGTTGGACAGCCCCCTGTTTGCAAGAAATTTTGAACTTCCCTAAATCCCAACCCCAGTACGTCTATTTCGACCCCGCCAATAAGCTTAGATAATAACTTAATAAGGCACTGCTATTAAAATCATTCCAATCGATTGCTTGAATTATATCGCAAACTGATGCGGATAATTTCACATAATCGACATAAAACATTCTGAAATTGTAATTGATTGTCGGTAATTAGCAGATAATTAGTCTTTATGGAGATGGTAATTTGAAGACCAATTAAATCGGCAAATCGTCTGCTATTGTAATGAAATAGCCAAATAGTTCGCAATATAATACAGGCATAATTATGTGACAAATGATAGCCCACATAGTCCATTATGCGGTCATTACCGCTACAAATTAGCGCATGTTATCAGTACTTATTCAGCCTTGATTGAGCGGCACTACCAATGAATGAAAAAGCACACGCCGCGCCAACCCAGACTAGGAGACCCCACCAGTCCACGCCAAGACACCAGTGCACGCTGACTCCATTTCAGTGCACACCAAGACACCAGTACACGCTGACTCCATTTCAGTGCACACCAAGACACCAGTACACGCTGACTCCATTTCAGCACACCAAGACACCAGTACACGCTGACTCCATTGCAATGCACACCAAGACACCAGTACACGCTGACTCCATTTCAGCACACCAAGACACCAGTACACGCCGACTCCATTTCAGTGCACGCCAAGACACCAGTACACGCTGACTCCATTTCAGTGCACACCAAGACACCAGTACATGCTGACTCCATTTCAGCACACCAAGACACCAGTACACGCCGACTCCATTTCAGCACACCAAGACACCAGTACACGCTGACTCCATTTCAGTGCACGCCAAGACACCAGTACACGCTGACTCCATTTCAGTGCACACCAAGACACCAGTACATGCTGACTCCATTTCAGCACACCAAGACACCAGTACACGCCGACTCCATTTCAGTGCACACCAAGACACCAGTACACGCTGACTCCATTTCAGTGCACACCAAGACACCAGTACACGCTGACTCCATTTCAGTACACTGACTCCATTTCAGTGCACGCCAAGACACCAGTACACGCTGACTCCATTTCAGTGCACACCAAGACACCAGTACACGCCGACTCCATTTCAGTGCACACCAAGACACCAGTACACGCCAAAACACCAGTACACGCCAAGACACCAGTACAGAGGAGGCCGATCCAAGACGGACTCGGAAACTGGCTGAACAACGGGACTATTCCATCCTCCAGTGTGTGTTTCTTAGTAAGTTAGTAAATAGCGAATAGCGGCTCGAAACCGTGCAAAAAGTAAAACTAGGCATATTGTGTTGAATATGGACATCAGAGCCGAAGAGATAAAAATAGTAGAATAATGTCAAAAGTTACAGCATTTTCCGCCCTTTATAATACTGTAACAGGTCTTTCTCCCTTTATACCTAACAAATCAGGGTAAAGACAAGGCCAGAAATAATACCCACACGTATATATGGATTCTAATAATCTAGAAAAAATAAAATGTATTGGAAGTTTACCCATTGTCTGATAACCGGCTCCCGCAGCAGGCAGCCGCAGATCATGCGCTAAAACAGAGTTAGTAAACAATTGGAGACTAAACTCGAGCAGCAGCTAATGGTACGTTAAAACACATTGAATGCTGCGCACACCTTGAGCGCTTCCTACATCAGCAGCTGTACTAAACATTATTCTGTGTAATGTGTTCTGAAACTGGAGAAAAGGAGAAAGGGACAGTCCTTTCCCTGCAGTTTTCAGCAGTTTTCAGCACCTCCTCATCCACCCCAGAGGGGAGGGTAGAAAACCGCAGGTCCATTATGCATGATGTGCGTGGGGCACGTCGTGTAACATTAGTATACTAACAGATTAAAAGTTATCATGTAGCTGGTGATTCTAAGCTGCATTTTAGCGAGGATGGACTGAGAATTGCTTGACTTTATAATGTTACTATGACTGCTAAATCTCGCACAGAAATCCAAATAAAACGGTGACTGATAGTCACTGACTTACAACTTCGATGAAAAACTGAAGTAGGCAAACTTACTGGTTTTGTAACAGTCCATGTATGACTAACGGGGAATATTATACCTCACAGAGCCCACATAAATTATATCCGACACATAATACCCGACACATAATAACCAATACTCCCCGCGGGAGCTGGGGATGCTGCCCCGTGCAGGCCTTTGTTAGCAGCATATTCGTATTATCCGTCAAAAAGCAGCCACAATACACTAATACAGGCTTTATTACGGGAGTATTATGTAAGATGGGTCTCGTTATAAGTACTATCCAAAGGAGACGGTAATAAAATTCGTGCTCATTGGGGTACCTTGTGTACCTGATAAAGTTGGTACCTGCGGTGTACCTTAATACAAAGTTGAGCAGATGGACATATGGAACTCGTGACCAGACAGCAGACATACAACTTAATGATGATTAATGAGGTAATTAAGGTAATTAAGGTAAGTAATAAACTGCCGGTAGTGATGTCTGGGAGCAACGAAATCAACAAATTACCCTACTTCTCTGCTTAACTCTACAATAATTAATTATGGCTAAATGGTTTATACTATTATAAACGACCCTTTAAACACTTAAAGCATTCACAGCAAATACCTAACGTGATATGTCAGTTGTTAATTAACGTAATATTTAACCATTCTTTAAAACGATTTAGTCGTTGATATATTACATATGCGATGTCAGAACAGCGATCACGTGCTACTGTTGCTCATGCTCTAATTCCACGAGGCAAAGCCGAATGGGAATTAGAGCATGAATCAGACAAGAAGAAGCCAAATTTGATGAGTGCACTAAATTCACAAATTAGTGATCTAATTGCGCGGTACTAATTTTCAAGGGGCGGTACAGTAGAATTAACGTTAGAAGATTCGATGATTCATGCTTAATGTCGGCCAACCGTGAACCGATCATGTATATTAGAGCAATGGCTGTACTCGGTACTCATTTAAAGTACAATGCTAAGTACTACAATTAATCAAAAGTAGGTACCTAATGGCAATTATAAACGCACAGTAATGTGAAATCAGATGGCAATCACGGACGCGATTAATTTACTGATGTCAAGTTTACTGTCAAGGCTCAAATGAGGAAACCGCTTTAATTTTTATCAAGGGGTCGGAGGTTTTTTCGGGGTGTCGATCACAGAATGGAGTTTTTGGCAAGAAATTACCTTATTGCTTCAGAAAGCTAGTACTAGAAAATTAAGCACCAATGCCTCGAAAGGGCTTAATTTCATGGCGCTTAGTGGGTCTGAGCTTAATTTTGGGTTTTTTATTTTCAAATAATTTTGAGATTTTTCAACGTCAAAAAATGTTCGATATTTTGCTTATTATGTACAGTAGTAATTAAAACAATGAAGTCCAGAATCTAAATAATAATTTAATGATGAATTGAAAATAATGGAATAATCAAACATCCTCGTCGTAAGCCTCCATCTCGTCTTCAGCTTCCACAAATATTCTTTAATTTCCTCCTATTCATCGTTATCATCTTGATTCCTGTTTACAGAACATCAAAAACTTAGCCTTGTCTTCAACTGATTGTTCAAGTTTTACCTGTCTCTTGATCTACAGCCCTCCTTGTGTGATTGGTGACCAATCAGAACTTTAATCTGTTTTAGATAACAGATGCAAATTAAAAATTGCGTGTCATTTGAATAAATTTAAAAAAATTTAAACTAAGCCTACATTTAATTTGGCATACATGTAATCAATCCCTAGATGACGGGTTTGGCTGGCATCAGATTTCCTAAAGGCCCTTCATAAATCTGTGGCAGACTTCGGTCGATTTGATTCAATGCTGAGTTAAATTTAACGGAAAATAAGAATTTAGAGCAATTTAAGATTGACCGCAGGAAAATCAAATTGGATCTAATTTGGGCATAGCACTATAATATCACAGTTTACACTTTTCCTCATTACAAAAGTTTTAATTAAGGGGGGCCGGGGGGGTCTGAGGTCGGTTTTCGGGTTTTTTGTTGTTTCCGATACTGATAGAGGAGAACGCCAGCTACCAGTAGGTTATAACCCCATGTAAAAATATTGTTCCTAGCCGAAGTTATGAATTTTTAAAATCGCAATTTTGCCTGTTATTACAGTGCGCGCGCAAACTTGTAACGCGATTTGCCGAAAATCATCTTTAATAAAATCTTTTATAAAATCTATCTCCTCCTACAGTTTTTGAGGAAAACCCTTGAAACTTGGCACTTATGTTCTAGGGCATGAAATAAAACTTTTGACCGGTCAGATTTTTGATTTAGGCCTCAGAAATGAAAATACCTTACAAGATAAAATAACATGGTACAATAATTTCGGGGATCGAAATTTTGGGGGTTCGAAAATATGGGGATTTTTTTCATAAATCCTCAAATTTCGTTCTCCAAATTAAATTAGTATAGGGGATTTTCGCATTTTTTTCAAATTCGAAAAAATAGGGTAACTTTTGGGAATAAATCCGAACTTCAGAAAGGTCAATATCACTGAGGTGATCAATGTAGTAGAATTTCCAGTACAAGATCAGAAGATCCCTTTTATCGAGTCGAGTGTAGAAGGTTTTATTTGGAATAACTGCATTTTAGATATTTTGAACTCTTCTGCACTGATATACTTATTGAAATTTGTCTGGGAATTCCATATTTTATGCACTGTTAGTCAAATCACAAACCCGCAATCAACTAATTTGGGGGAAATAATTTTGGGGATCGAAATTTTGGGGGAACGAAAATATGGGGATTTTTTCGTACCTTTTAAATATGTCGCGTAAGGTATGGGATTTTGAAATTTGAAAATCGTAATTTTTGACCAATTTTTGGACAGGAGCCAACTTTGAAAATTCATATTTTCAAAGTTTTGAAAAAAGTCATTTTTGACCAATTTTGGACAGGAGCCAACTTTGAAAAATAATATCTTCACTTCTGAGGCCTCAGTCAAAAATCTGACCAGTCAAAAGTTTTATTTTATGCCCTAGAACATAACTACCAAGTTTTAAGGGTTTTTCTCAAAAACTGTAGGAGGAGATATAATAGATTTCAAAATTAATTTTCGGCAAAATGCATCGTAAGTTTGCGCGCACACAATAATTACAGGTTGAAATCGCGATTTAAAAAATTCATAACTCCCGCGGCTAGGAACAATATTTTTACATGGAGTAAAGACTTACTATTAGCTGGCATTCCACCTATCAGAAACAACAAAAATCCGGAAATCAACCTCGGCCCCCCCGGCCCCCTTAAGAAGCCTGGTCGAAAAAATATAGTTTTATTTTAAATTTGAAATCTAAATCCATAACTGATTTACTGAAAGACAACTAAGCGCTCAGGTGAAAGATTTCTGAGATTTTGGGTGCTACGCGGGCACAATGAGTGCTTGCAACAGCATCTAACCATCAAGGCATATGTCAAGAATTTGCCATGTTGAGAGCAACTAGGAATAAGGTGAAGTAGTGAAGCAATGAAGCAGGGCGCTGCTATGAAGTGAGAAAGAGAGGCAAGTACCTTTGCAGCCGGTATACCAAAAACACAGCGATGTTTAGAGGCCGCTTTGTCCATAATTACAGAGCCTACAACTCTCTCTCCCTTGACCCTTCCCTCCTCTCTCTCTCTGTCATAATGTAAGAAAGTAGAGGCAATAATCCCCCTATTTTCCCTGAAGTGGAGATCCCTCTCATTCTCAGTCATAAACCATCTCTTTAACGCTGCTGCACCTAATGGTAATTTACATGGCATATTATGCAGGTAAATAAAGTGAGGAGCGTAACAAACGTTGAGTGGGGTGATCTGTTGCGCTGCTCAGTATGTCTTGCACAGCTGATAGTAATAGCCACTTGAGGGTGACGTCACTATCAAGCCTTACAATGGTGAGTTACCGGATTAATTGGCGCTGCAACGCCTATCGTCGGGTTGTGCGCTAGGCAGAATATTAACTGTCAAGTTTAACACAGCTTCCACTACCGAGGTACTGTACACAATTCAAACTTCAAAGCGAATCAGCGCAATCGCCCGCGATATCTCAGCGAAAATTACCCGTAAATCCGTGAAACTTTTTCTGAAGTCGTAATCTCTAAATCTCAAGCTGCGACGATTTACAGCCGAAGAAAATGACCAATTATCGTGATGAGAAACACTACTATTACTACTACTACCCGGTGTACAGTAAGTGTTGTAGAACGAATAACGATAGATTTAGTACAATTTGGGAAATTATATATTTCGCTTTAAGTTTTACGCAATGATATATCTTACCGAGATTATCAAATAATAATACCGATTACTGAGGGAAAAGAAAGATCTAACTTTCCAAAGATCTAGAAGAAAAAGAGAGGTTTCTGACTATCTGCTTATCTGGTATGTGCACGACGATGAAAAATAAGCAAGACACAAGTTATTACATTTTATATACTCTGACTCTGAGATCCTGTAATATAATTGCAGTCAAATTCATATTAAAACTCGTAATTTCGAGTTAGAGGCAGTGCTGTGCAATAAGAGTATTTGGGCAACTCTGGACTGAGCTCGGACAATAATATAAACGTGAATGACATTATTACTACATGCACACATGGCATGAGAGAAGAGGAGAAGCTGTAGTAAGTTTAATTTAAAGACCAGTATAAGTAGGGTTTGTCGACTACACAGGTACACACACACTACTGTTTTAAGATGCGCGCACACAGAGCAAGATACAGCCTGCTCCATGATTTCATCAAAACACCATGTTGAGGTGTTATAGTGACGTCATTGTCAGCCGCCAGCTGGTAGTGTGAGTGTAGGTAGGACCTGTGATATAATGCTCAATTACATTATAGTGGGAGCATTGAACATGCACTGTATTATCACGTGACCAAGGTTTAAATAATCTAGGACAGTAGTATGGGGTCGTTAAAACACCAGCTGCCGGCACCCAATAACCCACCCTTTAGTAATAGGACTAAAGTTTCAATAGTGTCTTATATTTTTAAAACCGTTCAACAATGAACTCGATATAATTTTTGCCATGAGTAACTGGACAATCAAATTCCACAAGAATAAAACAGGAAATTATTCCCAATAACGCTAACAGAAAAATGAGCCTAAGTATCAGTTACATGAAATTAGGCCCTTTAAGCCGCATTACATATTATGCAATCTTTGTTTTCAAAGATACATAAAATGAGGCCCTTTCTGAGGCCCGAGGGCTTAATTAAATGTTATCTTAATCTCCTGGAATACTCTAATTTTAATGCTAGTATGTCCTATACAAAGTTTTGCAAAAGCACAAAAGTAAAAAGGCATTTTATTGAAAATTCAAGAATCTCATTTCGTGCAAACCAGCGAACATGGAATCTAAGGTTGGCAAAACGGCACCAGCCGTGATTCCGTGTTTCAGCGAGATACCCTATGTGAAACAAGCAAGTCAGTTTCTAGCAGTCGATGTGCTCTTATTAAGATACCTACGCCCAACGGGTTACGGGATACGAAATCCAGACTGATGGCAGTTGAAATGGCAGGCAGCCAGTTCAAATTCGCAACTGCACCCCAACTCATATAACACTAAATACCACGTTGGCGTAGCGCGGCTACGTAATAGAACTGTTCGGAGTTTCGACTACGTTGTACATATGTAGACACGACTAGGCCGCATAATCAATGACTTGTGTTTCAATCCTGGTCGGGAAGCAGAAACCAGCTCATTGCTGGGAAATACCGAATAAATGAAATCTGAGGCTTAATAATATCCAGCTATTACGTACCTGTAAAACTGTGCCTAACTCTAGATGGGGGGGGGGTGGGGAGAAAAGCTGATAAGAGACAACGAGGGGTAAAAACGGAAAAAGTGAAAGGATTTTAGCAGCTAATATGGTCTATGAACACTGCAGTATAATTAATGCTACCACAGTACCAAAGGCAGCTACTTACTATTACCATCTATTACAAGTCCGACGTTTTGTTATGTTTTAGTACCTAGCACAGCGTGTGTACAAACATTACGGACTTGACTATAACAGTGAGTGAGAGAGAGCTTGTAGGCTGTTTAATTACGAGATTGCTTATCAGGACGAGTTCGCGTGTGTTCGGCAGAGATACTAGATATAAGTCACTCGAGACAGATTCTACTGACACGCGCACACACACAGACTCACACACTCAAGTGTGTTTGATCATGTACTCTCATCTAGTAATGGAAAACATCATCAAATCTATGTCACACTGATTATATAGTGCCAGTATATATCTGGAAATATCATCAACCGCTCATGGTGCACCAACATTGCTTTTATATCAACGTGAGTAGTGATTCTATGGCAATGCGTCGGGTAGAAGATGTGACAAATTACAATCAGTCACGGCTGGTAAGTTGGTATAGCAGTGATTTGTACCGCATCACATTGACGTGGTGGGAGAGAGGAAGCGCGTCACTCGGGAATCACACTCGAATATCATCATACTCTTTGGTGAATGGTGAATGGGTTTCTTCAGGGAAGAAGCCCCCAACAAACCACACCCTGGTAGCACAACAACAGCGTGTCGCAGAGAAGATCTTGGTTTGACGTATTCTCCTTCCACCCCAATGTGAGAATATAACCTATGAGAGAGATATCTTACTTTATAATTATTACACATCGAGTTGTAGTACTATTTCAATACACTCCACTCACTACTCTTACTAACTAACTTTAATGCTCTCCAAACCAGAGAAACGAGCTAAGAAAGCTACACGATTCCTTCGATAGGAGTTATAAATGGGCTCCAATTATATACTCCAATGGAGGCTGAGTGGAGTATGTTTGCGTTTTGTTCATTGGGCCATTCACTTCAGAGGAATCCTCTGCAAACACACGCACAATCGTACTACGTGTGCATTGTGTCCAATGGACGCGGGCCATCGGCAATGCTATTATTTGCTGCTAGCATTTACTAACATTGGAGGCCTCACTGCTGCATGTCAATTAGAGTACATACAAACAATAATTGCAAACACACTGCATGTTGCTGCCACATGTAGGTACCTCACAGTATGATATCCGTCATATCGACCAGAGACAGGTACCAGACGGGTACAAGACACCAGATCGTTTAATTCATTACTACGACATGCTCCAAGACAAACTCCAACCACTTCATATACCACATGTTATCGGATTGTCATGGCAGAAACTGACTCCTTAATGATCAACGATTATAGGTAAATATGGGTCAATTCACACAATCATAAGTTCATACAGTGCCATATAATGACAGTGAAATGCTGTGTCACTTGAAGCTGTCCTCAAAACCACCCGCTTAAAACACCCCCATACGAAAGCCGATAGAGGAGGGAGTGATGTCGACAGCGGACAAAGGCTGCTTCTGTAATTCGACTTATATTCAAGAAAATAAAACAATTCCTTGCATTTAAGCTATGAACAAAAGGGAGCAGCTAGCAAGACGCTAAGACAATGATCACAAAATTGAGTAAATATGAATAAGCTTTCCACGTTCTCCACAGTCCACACTGGAGCATTGATGATTGACAATGGAACAAATTTGCATTTTGCATATTTTATAAAACTGTTCGAATCATTGAGCAACCATCATTAATGGAGAGCTTCAACGTGTCAATATTTTGAATTTCGGGAAACTTATTCAAGCAGTGAAATAAATACCGACAGAAGGACAAGATTATAAAATTATTGGAGAAATTTCGTATTTAATAGCAATTTTAATTCTTACAAATTTTAAATCTAATATATAAAGAGTTGGCTTTCTGAATAACAGGCTTGTAGACAGTGGTCAGTTGTAATTAAACTTACGCTCACCTATGCTCTTTTGTTCTCATATGTCAGAGGATGTGTGACACGTAGAGCAGTGTGATCAGTCCTACCAACTTCAGCGGTTTAAGTAGAAGACTTCACTCATCCTTAGCGCGCAAAACCTTGACATTTGAAGATCGTGTTGCTAACTAATAAGTGCGTGTGACAGAGAGTACCGTAAAACCCTACTAGAGTACCAGGGTTCTTGAACAAGGCTACTCCCTGCCACCATGACTCATGGTCCGGCCACGGGGGTCGGGGCAACCGGTAGCAATGGCGTAGCCAGGGGAAGGCGACATAGGGCGGCTGCTTCCCCCTTTTCGGACAGGGATTGTGGATTTGTTTAAATTATAGCTTGGAGCCAAGCAAAATAGAACAGTCAACAGATTTTGAATGTAACTCGCCGACCCCTTTCAAAAAACCTGACTAGCCTCTGACCGGCAGCCCTAGTTGCCACGTCTAAATGGTACAATGCTACTGTCGCACGTTTCCCGTTATGAACTGCCGAAGTTTTGTAGCGATTACATACACTAACTTATATTACGATTAAAATCGAAACGTACGCCGAATGAGACGATTATTAAAATGGTTAGCATAATATATGACATGATGACCAAATTATATTGCCTGCGAACGTGACTGGTTCGGGCTGATTACGAAATAATAATCACCTATCTACAACTAGCTACATTACACTAATAGTGTAATTGTAAAATTTATATCACGAATAGTAGAGTAATTACTCATCAAATATTATTACATAGCACGAAGAAACTATCATAAATCTGTGAGATATGTCGCACTGTATCGAAAGAACGGCAACTTTTAATGAAAGAGAATTTTGGAAAAGGTTTGACCGTACAATAACAGTGATCTTCCTTGTTCCAATAGGTCAAAGAACGAGCGTCAAAAAAGTTTGATTTTGTGAGTCACAACAAAGTAACAATTCGCTGCTGTTAAATTTTAACACGATATCAGATTAGTCTTCCCAATCCATAGCCAATAATTTAGCTGATGTGGGACGTGGGTAGTTCACAACAACAACAACAACAACAACAACAACAACAACAAGTGGTGAGGTTCGTGATTAATTATCCTCTCCTTGATAGAGATTTACTCTACTCTACAACTAATACAAAGATCTCTGCATAAGATAGAAATAAAGATTAATCATAAATCAGCCCAACGTATGTACCACTGTCTACTTTTGATTTTCGCAAGATATTGGTAGCAAAATGGCAAAACATGAAAGTTATTGGAAAATGTCCATTGGACATAATTAATTGTATAGTCTGCGTTGGCAGGAAGCTTTCAAATATCATGTGTAAATTTTCTTCTGTCTCTTTGCAAAAAATCAATTAATCAGACCATTGCCTTGGATCATTCTTCCGTATATCAATTCAACCATCAATGATCATGCTAAAGTACTAACATATTTTTGAAATTTTTGTAATTATTTGATAATTAATATGTAGCGGCCGGGTAGGCCCCTTTTTTCAAATTCCGGGGTGAGGAACCCAAAAGAGGCATCAGAGATTACTTAAATTCAGGAGGGAGGTTTCCGAAGGGGTAGTTGAAATATTTAGCGGGGGGAGGAGTTGATTGTTGAAAGTTGAAACCATAGTTGAGGCTATGGTACCTGGAGGTCCTTCGCGAACGGTAAACTTTATTTTGGGAATCCTTAAAATTAGAGAAACTTTATTATAGTTTTACAAAACGTGTCCGTCACGAACGCATGTAACTTAGCCTATGACTCAAATCCTTAAAGATATGGCTCTCGCGAACACCCTTTAAGGATTATGAATAACGCGGTAATTACCACACGTGTATATAGCACATGTATGAACACAAGCCAATCAGAGAGTCGCTAGCAGACTAATGATGCGACATAGTTTCATAACAAATCGCCAGTAGCCAATCAGAAGGCGATTCAGGAAGCAAATATGCCAGTGAAACAGTCATAAGCAATTTTATTCTTTTAATGGTCGGTCAATGATTTGGAATACTGAAATAAGAATAACAATTTTAACTGGATAATGATTTCTTCATATTATATTATCATTCACATGAACTGTGAAGTCACCGTATCAAATGCTTTTAACTTCATATTATTGCTGCCTCACAATCGAATATATTATAGAACAAAAGTTAAGGTGTATTGTTGAACATTCTCTCAAAAAACGCGGAAAGAAGTTTGTTTAGTTCATTAGCTGCCTTGATCTTCTCGTCCTCCTTTGCAATGAGTAACTTGAATTCCTGCCTTCTCAAGTCACGGGTAACAGTCCTATTTGACACGGACATTGCGAAGAAAATCAGAGAACGAGCGTCTTCTCTGACAGAGAAGACGCTCGTCTGAAGAGGTTCAATGAGCCCGAGCTGAGGCCTGCCAATGAAACTGAGCAGCAAGAGCTCAAACGAGGAGAGAAGCTCCGCCAGCGTGTCATTGATTCATTTCGTTGATTGATTAGAGTTCTTTATAATGGCGAATGTCTTAATAGCGAATTTAATTAATAGTTAGAAATTCTTTGGCTTGGATGGCTCATCAGTTTAGTGTGTTTTCATTTGAAACATTTCTCTATCATATTATTGTAGAACTGTCAACTGTATGTACGAGAGATGTATGTTTATCTGCTTTGTACGTTTGTAAGTTTGTAAACGATTGATTCATGGCATATGAGTTGGAATAAATCGAATTAAATCAGCTAAGGATTTCACTTAGGGCCGGATTACACAATTTTCGTGTTAGGTCGACCTAAGAGGCTCGAAGTTTAAGGATGAGCTCTAAGGAGCACCTCCTGTAGGTCCTCCTTTATCAAAATCGGTATTACACAATTCGTAAAGGTCGACCTAAACCGTAAAGGAGGAGGTCGTCCTCAAACGCTAAGGAGCATCTTAGGAGCAGCTCCTCCTTTGACACTTTCTGCTATTACCCAAATTAAAGGAGCAACTCAGTTAAGGAGCAGCTCCATATACGGTAGAGACCACCATATAAGGGAAGTCATATGGAAGTGAAATTAAATTTAGAAATTAGATGCAAATTGAATCTGTTAGCAAATGAAATTATAGATGGGTTTGAATGTGCTCGGTGCCAGTGAAATGGAGTTTACTGCTGGCATGAGTCTATATCTTGCAATGATGATTGATGGGGCTCGTTAAAAAATAAACATGCCTTATCAGTCAATGAAACACAGTTGCTGGATAATAGACTTATTGTCAATTTGATTGATTGAAGCCTACGGTGGGGCACTCACACAGTTCCCAAAAGCATGAGAGCTGTCACTGCCAGCTCTGTTTACCCTAATTGCTGAATGGAGATTGAATACTTGAATATAAATAAAAATTTTGTACACAAATTGCAGAGCTTATTATCGGTCTTACCGTTCTAATTTACCGTTTACGAATCCCAATAATACACACCACATTATGGAGGTAAATTGTTTAATGATTTTGGGTGTTTTTGCTTTTTGAACCAATCACAGCTGAACTGCAAACTTAGCTAACAGCAAATTGTATCATTGAATTTTATCTCTTCTCTTGTGACAACGATGTAGCTCCAAATTATTATCACATATAACGTGTGGTTTAAGGAGCACCTACTGATTTTAAGGACGAGCTGGAGGTACCTTAAAAATTCGCCGTTTAAGGAGCAGCTAAAGGACCAACTAAAGGACGAGGTGGATTGGGTAATACCGATTTTTCGGGAATTTCAAGGTCGACCTAACTCGCTAAGGAGCACCTTAAAATCGCCTTAAAGGAGCACATTGGGTAATACGGAATTTTAAGGTGGACCTTAAACTGGAGTTTTGGCCGTTTTAAGGAGCACCTTGGGCTAAAGGTCGACCTTAAACGGTTGTGTAATCCGGCCCTTAGTCTCCCTAAGGACACCTCTTGATGTGTCCTTAAATTTTGTGTGCTAAAGTCCGGCTAAAGTTCACTTAAGGATCGAAAAACAGTAAAATCTTTATTAAAGTTCGAGAATTTAGGAATCACGCAATTATATCAAGGGGTCACGCAGGCTAAGGACCGCGCTAAAGTCTCAGACTAAGTGAAATTCTTTAACCTCCCTAATTAGTCTTTAGCACGTCTATAGTGCTTGTTCGTGGAAGCCACGCGCGTAAAGATCACCTTAATTGGGTCTAAGGAATTCCTTAAGCTTAAGTTTACCGTTCGCGAAGGACCTCCTGCTCCATTTCTCAAGGTTGGACAGTCAGAAGCGGCACACCTAATGAGGTAAAGAAATGCGCTGTAAGGGACTCCAACAATACAATTTCAAACATAATTAATAACAAGGGCATTGTCATATAAAACTTCCCACAAAATCTTAATTCATAAGATTAAGAGTGCACCATTTGACCATTACCAGGGGTCTTACGATGACAAGTCGGAACGTCATGTGATATGTTCAATTGTTCACCAGAATATTACAAAGTGCTATTTGCATTATGCATGGTGGGTATATAAGAGAGTAAGAGGCGTTACCTGCCATCAAAATTACACAAGATTTATGTTGACGGTCTACTTGCTTGATCACATTAACGAATTCAACAAGTTGAATTTAGTCTCAAACTTCTCGATATATTCTTATGTTGCTCAACTCGTTGTTTCAGATAATTATATAAAATCTGTCCAATGTACGATAGTATCTCAATCATCATCTGCTTGATAGTTACCGATATTCCAGGTACATATACCTTAAATACATACACACGCGCCTATCGGGTCTATTTTGATATACTTCCCGAGGTTGCAGCGCGAGGAATGGACCTGACTCAAGTTTCTATGTATTAAGGGGGCCGGAGGGGCCGGGGGGGGGGGGGTCTGAGGTCGATTTTCGCGCGCATTCTAATTGTTTACGATACCATCGTTTTATTGTATTTGGTAGCGAATGCGCGCGTACTTTTTCACGTATTTAACAACTCCTATTCAGTCTCCGTGTTGAGATTTCTAAGCCACGTATTGTGAGAAAAATACGCGTATTTTTCTTCTGAGGCTAATACGCCGTACTTTTTCGCGATTTTTTCACGTATTTAACATCCTGGACCACCACCAGTGCAATATGCTCTTATATTGCACTGTGGTTATCTGCACTGGAGTGGTATTATAGCACATAACTACCAGCTATTCCACTTCAGGATTAGACGCCAGGGAATTCAAATTGATTGACCCGCAACATATTAACGGACGTCACAACAATGCTGGTTTCGTCAAAGTAAAGACAAAAGTGGGGGTATTCAACTTAAATTATTTTTACCTATTTAACCATTTACTAACAAAAGTATGCAAATAGATTACACCGGCTTGAAATCAGTAACTCTGGGAAAAACATTTTTCCCTGGCTTACAACACAATACAGCTGCAGATGAGAATTTTAGAGAAGTCCTCGTGGAACTTCAGAAAATAAGATGAGTTTATAACCAATATTTCCTTGAATTTTGAAAGAAAATCCCCATCAGGGAGGCTACATGTGCTACAGTGAAAAGGGAAATTCTGAACAAATCGCTCATCTGGTTTGCAAGGAAATGGGCTTCACAGATGCCGTGGATTGGTTTGGATTATCGTACCGACATGATTACAAGACTAAAGTCAACTACCACATCTCCGACATTGATTGTCCCTCTTCTGCCTCAACATTCGAAGAGTGCACTTATACGATTGAGAAACATGTTAAGTGTCCAAATCACGGAATTATTCATAAACATCTTCAACTAGCTGTTGTTTGCAGGCCACATAATCCAGGTACAGATTATCAAATTATATGGTTATCAAATTATATGGTTACGAGAAAACCCGTTGGGTTTTCTCTTTAATTGGAAGTATAGTTAGTTGGACGTACAATAAATTGAAAGAAGTCATGATACAATTTTTTGTTACTGGGGATAGGGGTGCAACAACACAACGTATAGTAACAAAATTACGAAATATTTGAATAGGATTTGAATATGAATCAATGGATATTGCAGATTTTGCGATTGTAAATTAATGTCGAGGGCACATAACAGTAAATAAGAAGAACTCAAGAACAATGGTTTTCGAATACAAAGTTCCGATTCGGGGAAAAGATGGGCAACAGATTTGAATCCAAGCTCATTGAAATCAAAATTGTCCGCATTTTCATCTGTTTAGAACCCACTTCTAACTTGAGTAATTGAAAATTCCTCCTTCTGTCGAATCCTCGCAGCAAACCATCAAAAGATCAAAACTACAAATATCTTGACACGAAAGAATTATCGCTGATTTTCACAATGGAACAAAATGTTCAAGTATTACCTTTTCTCCTTAATCAGTGATTAGAGTTGATAGTCTTCTGTCGTAATCTTTTTACCAAACTCGAAAATTCCATTGAGAACGTAAACTATGACTTAAAACAGTTGAAACGTTTCCAAAGTACACAGTAACGAAATGGCAGATTCTTCGTTAAAATGCACGTGCAGTTTTTGCGCGCAATCACCAATCACCATAACGACGCGCACAACTGGTGAATTAAATCTTGAACTCGATATTGTTTTTTGCGATTCCTTTTCCAACTTTGAGCATTAATTACGGAAAATCTAAAGCCTAAATTCAAATAAAAATAATGCTTCTCTAGAGGGAATTTATTTTTCTACTACCCTGCAAAAATCGCGGGATTTCAACTCCGTTTTTAGCCGGCGTTTGGGTTGCAAGAAAACAATTATTAATTAATTCAAGAAAACAAATATTAATTAATTTCTTGGCACTTTTACAATCAACTTATAGAATAAATATATCTTATATCTGAGAAATAATGCTGCCTTTCTTAAAATGAGCTCTGATGATCTAAAGGTTGGTAATATTCTTAAGACTGTAATGGCCTATAGCAGTTATGTCACAATGCTTGAGAGTAATGACTAATTCAATATCACTTTATACAGCCAGTCAGACAAACTAGCCCCACACCCATAGTCTGCATAAGGGCCAACGGACATTCCCTGTCTTCAACTTGGACAATGATCTCTCCAAATCCAAACTATAGCCGCAGTGCCAATTGTGACTCACTGCAACTTCAAGTGAGCATGAGATGCATTTAACGGCTATATACTGGGTGAACTGCAGTTCATATGAAGTCGCCGCGCACTTCATATGAATTCATATGAATTCATATGAGTTCATTTGAATGCGTTTACCAGTTCAATAAATTTTTATATGAATGAACTCCATATATAGACTTCATATGAATTCCTTATGAACTTCATATGAACTCCGCCATGTTCATATGAACTTCATATGAATCCATATGAATTCATTAAACACGGATGAACTAGTTCACCAAAATTTAGTGAACTGAGATGCATATGAACTCATATGAACTCATATGCATTCCAGTTCGCCTTGGAATTCATATGAACTAGGGAAGTTCATCTCGCGGACTCCAGTTCAACGGAGTTCAACGCAGTTCAACGGAGTTCAACGCAGTTCAACGAGTTCAACGAATTCATCTAGAAGTTCATCTAGAAGGTCAAAATGATAACTTAACAGATATTTTCGGGGATGGATCAAAACATGGATCAGCGACGCCACGAGAGCGGCACCGCAGTGCCGCAGTGGCTTTTTCAGCAGTGCCATGGTGAAGCCACGAGGACGCCACTACTGGGCAACGATGAAGCCACAAGGCGCCACGGTGACATCATGGCAGTTTATGGCAGTGCCACTGTGAAGCCATGGCGTCTTCATGGCTTCGTCGTGGCGTCCTCGTGGCTTACACCATGGCACTGCCCTGGCGTCGATGTGGCGCACTGGCGCTACCATGGGCCCTCTTGGCGTTGCTGCTCTGATCTATGCCCGATAAGTCTCTCATTCCGATTTGACTGCTGAGTGACGTCACCTATTGAAAGGCTTTTTTTTCAATTTTAAAGAGGCTGTTAAACTTCTCACCAAATTAGCTGCATCTTGATCCATTTCACTAAAAGGGCTTCCAAAATCAAATAGTTAAATCCAGACTCCAAGTCTTGAGCTCTTCCATAAACGATTTTTTCGTACTCTTGTTAAGTGTAAAGTCACGTGACAACAAAAAATTTCACTTACGCATGAAAACTCAGTCACCTACCCCAAACCCGGGTGCCTCAAACCTCGATCCCCAATTGATTTCACTCTGACTTGTCTCACGCCGCCGGCTCACTCGCCTTCCCCCAAAGACTCACTCCCCCCGACTCCCCGGCCCGGGGCTCGACCGACGACTCGCTCCCGACTCGACTCCACTCCCCACCCCGAAACCCCCCACCGGCC